>QANU01016882.1:251398-271640 GCA_003254905.1 Nissolia schottii
CTTCGCTCAGCGGTCTGACAACTTTTAAAATATCTCCACCGACCCTTATCCTTTAAAAAATATCTTTTCAGACTTTCCACGTGGCCTGCAGACCGGTCAGCGGTAACCGCCTTCCGCTCAGCGCTCTGAGTTCACGTGCAGTCCGCTCAGCGGCGCCAGAGCATCGCTCAGCGGCTACTGGGCGAAACTGAAAACCGAATACACCATTTCTTCCATTTTTCTCTCCTTGCTTCCATGGAACCCTACTTGAGTTTTACACGTATTTCACACATAATAATCCTATCTAATTCAGGTCACAAGACCCTTCAGAATCATCTTCCTACATCCTAACATCATTTCTAGCATATATGTTCATAAAATCACATGATCATCAAACATGCATAAAATCACATAAACATCATTCACCATCAAAGAGGTGAGGAACTAGAGTTACCCACTTCCTAAAGAGCTTGTTGGATGATGAAAAAGATGAACTTGAAGCTTGATTGCTTGCTTAAAGTCTCCTTGGTCAAGAAAGGATAAAAACCCTTGGTTATGGAGATTTAGGGTTATGGAACTTGTTGTCTTTGCTTCCACTTGAAGAGAAACTCCTAGCCTTGACACTAGCTTGTCTTCTTGATGAATTTAAGAGTGATTTATGATGATGAAAGGCAAAGGATGATGGTTGAACTTTGGTAGATTTGGAGCCTAGGTCTTGGAACTTAGGAAGAAGAAAATGAAAACTTTGGTGCATGTGTGTGTGTGTCTTCGGGGGAAAAGGGCTGGCCGTGGGGTTTTGGGCCTTTGGCCACACATATTTTTCTTTGTTTTCTCAATGTGTTTTCGGTCGTGTTTGCTCATTAACTATTTATGTCCGGAAGTCCTAAAAATATTTCGGACATACTGTTGTGACCTATTAATTTTCCTTGTTAATATTTAATTCTTTATTGAGATACTCTCAAATTTTATTTTATGTTAATGTATTTTACAAACTCCTTTGAGTCGTGATTAAATTCTAAGAATAACCTAATATCGATCCGAACGTCACCGGACGTCACGAGATCGCCAAATTATTCTTTTTAACTAATATTACAGGAATAAAATTAATATTTGAATTTTATTTCATTTTTATTTCATCTTTTCCTTATTAATATAGTCAGAATTATTTATTATGCGGAGTCTTGGTGAAGGGAAAAAGTCAGGTTGTTACAGGCACCATTGTGCCGGCACCGCCACTAACAACCCTAAAATTGGCTAAAGGCAAGACATAGAAGAAGACTAGGGTACTTACAACTCATGAAGAACACTGAATGATTGCCTTTGAGCTCCCACACTCTTCAAATATGCAACTAAAACATCGCAAAGGTCCATACTAGGAGGGATCCTCACTTGCAAAGGTCCATACTAATAATGCAAGGATAATAAAAGATAAAGAAAATAAACTAGCAAAAACAACACCAAAAAAACGTAAAAGAGGTTGCCATAACCATTGCAATAACACAAAATCTTGCATATTCCATTTCACCCATTCTTGCCTCTAGTTATTAGTTCAAGTAGAGGTCAGTCAAGACATTAATTACATCATCATTATTGACATACAAACCTAGACTTTTACCAAGCCCCCACATGTGTCTAGCTTCCACAAAGGCTTCATCTTAGGTAGAGTCACTAGAAACCTCAATCTCGGTCTTCACCGTCTTGATTCGTACCATTGTAATCAAATGAGACATTTCTAATCCTTGTCTAATCGTAAAACCTTTAGCAACAGTAGCACATTCTTGACTACTATTGACAAATAGTCATCATTACCTAGTATTTGCAAACAAAAATACTACATGTACACCTAATTTCATACACCCATACATACACCATTAATAATGCACAAACTCTATTATCACGAGTGCACAAACATTACAAACTTGTAAATGATACTCTCAACTATACTTAATTAAGTGCACAAACATTACATGAGTTAAAACACAAACTTTATGTATATAAATACGAGGTGTATGTATAGTGTATGGTTTTTGGTGCATGTGTAGCAGAACTCATTTGCAAAAGAGATTGGACAAAACAACTCAAAAATTATATTATGAACACAATCCAAATGAAATTAGACCCAAAAAAATCTCAAACACAAATACATATTTTCTCAACTATAGGAAAACTATTTGACAACAAAGACGGTTGTGCTATGTAACCCCCTAGCTAGTTGCTTATGCTTAAGTCGCAAACAGTGCTCACTAGGTTGTTATCTGCTCTAGTTGGGATACTTATAGCCCTTTATTAATTGTGAAATACTTATTATGTCAAAACTATGGACCGATTTAAAACTTTTTCTCTTCTTAAAATAGAGTATACAAATATGAGCCACGCTGAATATACATCATATAATGTAGACGATAGAGCTTTAGGCTTAGCGAGTATTAATCAAACATAACAATCAAACAAGTAAACAAACGTATGGTTCGTCACATATATTTACAATCATTTACATAATTTATACAATATCCAATAGATATATGTTAAGTCATTTTGATTACGACACTTAACTATAAAAACTTTAGGGCTAGGTGGAACACCACTCATTTAGCCTTTCCAAAACTTCTTCATGATTGACCTCCTTGGGTATGACTGCTCCATGTGACAGTCCCTCACTGTTCCTCTTTTTGCTCGGTGTCAGTTCCTGGAGTCACAATCGAATGAAGGTAAGAATGTTGCATTCTCAGTGGGAAACCTTTGACATTGGGGATTTCTTGTTACTTCAGTTATGATCCAGGCCACTAAGGAGATCTCTAGGTGTCAAAGCATACTAAAATCCCTACTTGTTATTGTTGTCCATGCTAGTCTTGAGTAGCTTTATTTACTTTACAGGGTCACCGAGTTCTTCTAATCTTTACCCTAGTTATTAGGGGAACATCTTCATATCGTCATATCGTTTCTTAAGAACCTTGTACTTATAGACGTACTGTAGTATTCTCTTATACATAACATAAACATAGATCACAACATATGCATGAGGGGATATGGGGTTCTCTTACGCGCCCTGGGGCTGCGTTCTTCTTGGTCTTGTATGTCCTCCTCCTCTGTAGCTGTGGCCGTTCAATTACAACCTACTTCTGTTTCCGTATCATTGACGACCAGACAACGCTATAACCTGAGTGGTAGCTAACCACTAGTGCACGAGGGCATAATTCATCAATCAATGATAGGGAATAACCATCTAACTTGGGGGATGGCGAGAGGTCTGCCCTATCGACGCGACCAAGAGTTGAACTCGTTCATTCTTTCTCGTTGGCCCGCCCTATCGACGCAACCACGAGTGTACATCCACTTTCTGGCCTGCCCTCTTGACGCGACCAGAGGTGTTCTTTCTTAACTTTCTTTGGGACTTTGTGACGTCGCATCCTTGAATTATTCATCTTTTTATCTTTCCATTCTTTCCATCATAAAATCAGGTTTAAGCCTACGTTCATATCATTAACCAATCCATCTTGCTGGACTAGTGAGGGGCTTGTCCTGTGGACGTACCAAGAGAGGGTTTTTCCCTAGTCATATAACTAAGTTCATCATTAAGGTGTTCCGGGCTACTTGTGGCTGGTACCTCCATATAATCTTCACTTATTCCCTATGTTCACTTATGTGCTTGTCATAGTTAGATTCATTCCTCTCGTTATCTAAGGTTATCCTAACATTCTAATGACAACATGTTCCTCATGATGCATTAATAATAACATATAACATTCGTATAGTTAATCACATATATCTTTTATGCCTAATTGATGATGTCATAGTGCTTGTTAGGATCTTTGTACACTTAAGGTTTTCTTCAGTAGCTCAGCGGTCCTTGAGGTTCGCTCAGCGGTTGGGGCTTCCAGGCCGCTCAACGGTTTCTCAATGTCACTCAGCGGGGCACTGAAACACACAGGCTGCTCAACGAGCTTCTTCAGTCACTCAGCAGTCTAATGAGAACTTCATGCCCTAGCTTGTCCTCTTAAACATGCTTCTTAATTCTTTCAAAACCTAACCTTACCTCAATATTTTCCACAAAAAAAAACTTAACCTTTCATCCTTTAAAAACCTTTTCCAAATCATTATTTCACCATCAAAACCCTAAGCATAAATAAGCATACTCATATCCCAATCAATTAACAGCTATGCACCAACAGTTTCCAAGCAATTATCCATAATTTCATCATCACAATTCTAGCATAAACTGCACATAGATCATCATAACAAGCCACATAGACAATGGGAAATTGTTTTTTACCCACCTGTTGAAACGACTCTAAATGATTTGCGAAAACTGGCGCAAAACCCCTAAAGTGCTCGAGTGCTCCGAGCTTTCGTGTGCCTTGCTATTGAACGAATCCTAGAGTATGTGTATTATGGTTTTTCTTAGGGAAATAAGGGAAAATATAAAGATACAAGGTTATGAGAAATTCGTGGTTAGGTTTGTGTAGTGAGTTTCTATGTTTGTATTTTAACAGAGTAACAACAGAGTGTACGAACGAAATGTATCTTGCAAGCTCTTGTGTATGTTTCCATTATCAAGAGTCATGGCAAGATATTTATAGGCCTCATGGGCCGTGTAGCTTCTTTAATTTGGGAGAAAAATTAAATGAAAAAAAATTTATTAATAGTGTAAGCAATGATGCCATCAATGGTGACTCACCATGCTTAGTCACCTATGTCATGATTACTTTGAAATTTGACTTACAAGGTGGCCATGTTTTTGGCCATGTGTTTTTCTTGTGGCTTGGCTGAATACTTGCTTCAATTTTGAGACCAAATTCTTATCATGTTTGATCGTGTTTGGTTGTTAACTGTTCGTGTACTTTGTATACAGGTGTCTTAAAAATATTCCGATCACATCATTGTGATCTACTAATTTTTCTTATGAGGAATTTAACTCAATCCAAGGCATTCGTAAATTTATTTTCATAAAAGTGTTCTCTACGGATACCTTTGATACACAATTAAATTTCGACAACGAAAGGTAATTAATCCGGTGTCTACGGATTTTTGCAAAACTGTGAACTATTACCTTTACGGACGTTTTTGACGTAAGAATTTATGTTTCTAAAATTTTAACCTAGATAGCAAGCTCGTATATGTATTTATCTAACGAGATTTTCACTAAGAAAAAAGCAGGATGTTACATGCTACATTAAAGCCAATAAACAACATTGTAGACTAAAGCAATCTATTTGTCTAAACTACCAATTTGATCCTCCTTGGAGGATTCACAAATCCACATAGGTCCCTTGTGACCTATAACCATCATTGACTTCTACTGTGCACTTATGACGGCCCTCTCATCACCACAACTATGAAGCACAAGGAAACTTCTTTGGTGGCAATACGATCCACGTCGGCATAGGCTCGCTTGAGCACCTTGCCCTCCACATCATCAAATAGGATCCAACACCACACAAGGTTGCTGGGAAAAAAAAAATCAAACCATTAAAACCCAAAAGATAACAAGTGTGTGATACCATCCCTTGATCTTCACCTTGTTGCTCTCTCAGTTCCCACGATGATCATCTATTGTTAGGTGTGTCAAACGGGGCGGGCCAAAATTATGCCTATTTTTAGGATCCGGCTCGTTTATGGTCAGTTTGCGGGTCTAAATGGGCCAGCCTGCCAGCCCGTTTATTTTTTTTAAAAAAAATAAAATTTTGGTCTATTTTTTATGATTTAAATACCAAGTTGTGAATAAGTATGTGCGATCATTTTAATTATTTTTTACTGTCTATCTATTAATTGATCAGAAAGAAATAGTTTAAATAGTTAATCGCGATATTATATTATTTTTTTGTTCCTTCAACTATCTTGCTTGAAATATATCAAATGCTTTCAAATGCTATTTATCGATTCATGAATTAATACAACTTTCATTAATTAAATGACATCATATAATATTGATGTGAATATTGTTATGTTATTGATCAAAAACACAATTGGAACTTTTTCTCGTAAATTAATCAATAATAAACAAGGTTTGAAAGTATATATCAACTTATAGGGTGTAGGCACTCATTGAAGGAATAGAATGCAAAATTTATCAATATCTATGTCATAACACTTCAGCTGCATAATATAAATATAATTAAGTAATTAAGCATAACAAATAGTTAAACATGCTTAATTATAAGTAAACTCTTAAACTGCAAAATAAAATTTAGAGTCCAAAATGAAATTTTTAAAATTTTGATTTTTTTTATAAATAAAAAAAATTTCACGGGCTCATGTGCTAGCGTGAGCATCTTAACGTCGGGCCCATTTTTTTTTAAATTTTCACGGGCCTATTTTTTACATGTAAAGTCTGTCAATTTAACCGGGCAAACAAGCCAAGCCCGCAGACCGAGCTCATTTTGACAACCCTATGTATTTGTAGAGCAAAGGATAAAGGGGTATGTATTGAAATGGACGATGGTCATTGACGATTTGGAAACGAGTGATGGAGAAAGGGGTGGGTGTTTGGGTAAGGTCATATGGAGGTTTGGTGTAACATTATCCAAATTCTAAATTATGCTTACGTCGCAATACAGAAATTTCTAAAAGTTACTTATGTGTTGCAAATATTCTATTTAAAAAATAGTTCTAAGAAAATTGTAAAATTTAGTTGTAAATAAAATAAACCTTTAAAATTCTCGTAGGCGATAGCGACGTAATAATGATGAGCGTGAGTGAGATATAATGAAATAATGCAACGTACTATTTAATATACATGTTTACTGCAACACTCCACTTTCTTTAAAGTTATTTCATAAAATAAATAAATAAATAAATAATTTGTTTAACTAGGACATAGAATTTAAAATTATTATTCTATCTTCAAAAGTAGCAATAAAGATAATAATTTGAGGTCCTTATGTAATCCCGCGAGCCCCGAAATAAATTATTTTTTCTCGTATGAATTAAATTATATATTAAAGGTATCACTAAGACTCACTTTTATAAAAATTGATTCATATGTACCTCTAATTAATTTAATTCATCCCATAAATACTTAATTTGACTCATTGAGAATTTCCTTGAATAAAAATTAACAAGAAATGATTTATACCATAAATGATTATAATCAAGCAGTTGAAGTGATAAAGTTAATGAACTCTAACCCCATTGATATTAATATATTTTCTTTTCTTTAGGTCTCTAGAATCTGTCCATTGTAAATGTGTAAAAAAAAGTTATATTTTTTAAAAAATTATTGACTAGAATCTACGCACAAAGGAATGAAAAGTTATCCAATGAATAATAAATGTGTTTAATTCACATGGGAGTAAGTTTGTTGATTCCATATTTATATAGGGATTTGTCAAGATAGAAGACTAGATTTAGGAGAAAGGTAAGAGCACCTTGTGTTGCTTCTTTGAAATTTTTTTATCGATATTGAATTTCATTGGACCGCTAAATTATATGAAATATATTTTAAGGATCAAGTTATATAGAAGTAATGTATGACTTAGTAAAAGAGCAACATTTATTATTTATGAACTCCATATATAAGTAAGTGTGACTGTTGAGTGTTCACAAAAAATAAATATACAAATAACATTATTGTAAGGATTTAATATGTTTTTGTCCTCTAAATTTTTTTTTTTTATTTGCACCAAAAAGAAATTGAGTTTGGTACTATAAAAAAAGATATTTTTGTGTTTACCTTTTGTCATTAGGTGAGGGAGTTAACGGATGATGTGTCTGTTTAAATAGACGTGTCAAGTGGCATGTGACCCACATTCATGACTCAACCCATTAATTGATTAAAAAAATAGTTTAAAAGAATTCCAAAATAATTTGTCTATCACTAAGGCTCATCCCTCCCTCACCACTACTACAACCCTCGGCAACTTTCTTCCTCCCTCCAACACATCACCACCAACCACAACAACAAATCTACCCCATCCCTTCTCAACCTCTCAGCCACTGCCCCTCCTCCACCCTCACTACCACTCACCACCACCTTCACAACCAACCCAACACAATGCAAAATCATCAAAATTCCTCACCCTCTCACGCCTTCATCCGGTAGATCATTATCATCATCGAAAATCTCCACAATCCACAAACTAGAAATTAAAAAATAAAACACACAAACAATAAAAACAGAACCAGAGAATCGACAACACCAACACCAACACACAGATTTGGAAACAAAAAAAAAATGCAAAAGAAGCAGAGAGGGCAATAAGAGGAGGGTTTGATTCGTCACTCTCTAGATATGAAACGTTGAAGGAGGGTTTGATTCGCCGCTGCCATAGCCAATCGTTCCACCACTGCAAGTTGTTGATAGAAGCGCCAAGCTTCAAAGGGAGAAAATTGTAGGTCGTAGGTGGTAGTTAAAGAGAGAAAACCACTGTGAAGGTTAGAGAGAAAGAGAAAGGAGATAGAGTGAGAGGAGACCTAGAGATTCAGAGGTGAAGGAGTTGGTGGTGGGGGTGGCGGGTGGTGGTTGAAGAAGACGCTAATAGTGATGTTGTGGTGGTTGAAAATGAAAGAGTTACGAGGGTGGGAAGAGATAAGAGGGTGAGGTGAGAGATGGTGGTTGTGGTGGTGTTGGTTAAGGGATGGTGATGAATGGGTGAGGAAAGCTGATGATGATAGGGTTGGTGTTGGTAGAGAAAAAGGGTGGTATATTTATGGATATTTAATGGGTTGGGTCTAGTGGCATGTGTAAATCACATGGCACTTTACACACGTCCATTTAAACAAACACATCATCAATTAACGTCCTTGCCTAATGATAGGGGCAGAAACAAAAATAAATTTGTTAAAGTATCAAATTCACAAATTTTTTTAACAGGGTGCAAAAGCAAAAAACAAAAAAAAAAGATGTTTTAGGGAGAAAAACATATTAAACCCTTATTGTTAACTATATCTATAAATAACGTTATTAAGGAATATATATATATATATATATATGGATTATATAATTTTGAAAATATAGTTTACAAGATATTGAATTTCAATTCAACTGGCACTTAATTGATAATGCTCTTTGGACAACAATCATACGTGTTACCATAGTGCTACCGTATACGAATTTAATGAGTATGGGTCACACAATAAATATAAAATTTAATATTGAAAAGGTCTCATTCACCAAATTTCTCTCTTTTTCCAGTTTGTAATGGTAACAATAAAGGTTTGTAACATTTGTTTAATGAAGTTTGTAACTTTTATGGGAAAGGTGTACAAGTCGAGAGAGTCTATCATTAGTGGCCAATTTGTAACAACAACATAAAAAGGTTTTGTTCAATAGAATTTGTAACAAAAAAATACATTTTTATAAGAATGTATGCAAGTAGAGCATAAGAGAGAAAGTCTCTTGTCAATGGAGAAGAAGAGAAAAAGTCTGTCATCAATCATGTCTTCCTCTCTCTCTTCACTTGTACGTTTTTTCATAAATGTACTTTTTTGTTTTAAGCTTGATTAAACAAAGTTACAAACTTTTATTCCTTCTATTACAAACTATTATCATGAGTTACAATTTGATGACGCCTTTTCTCCTCTACTTCATTCGCACTAATCCCGATAAAATGCACTTTCTGGTTACAAACTTCATTGAACAAGGTTACAAATTTTTGTTGTGGGAGATATAAACTTTTTTCGTGGGTTACTAACTTATTTAATCTAATGTCACAATCTCTCTTTCGCTCTGTTGACGACACACACTCTCTTTCTTTTTTGCTCCACTAACACACATTTCTATAAATATATACATTTTGTTATAGATTTGATTGAGAAAATGTTACAAACCTTTGTTCTAACATTTGTTCAATTAAGTTATAACCTAACGAAAGATAGATATGTTTGACTGATGAAATTTCAAATTAAATTTTATATATATTATGGGACTCACACTCATTGAATTCTTATATGATGACACTACATTGACACGTATTATTGTTGTCCAAATAACACGACTGCTTTATAATATAATCTTATCAATAAAATATTCTTTAATAACGCATACATCGTTACTTAAATTCTCACTTTGTATGCTGGCACAAGTGTTACTAAATATTTCATAGCATGCTAATAATGAGTAAAAATTTCATTTATGGTGACATTTTATCCAATTTCTCTACACCAAGTGATATACCGACGCCGTTCATCTTTCATTTTTAGGATCTTTACGATGATGTTTGAACCTTTACTTAGTTTGATGCAATATTCTCCTGATCACCCAAAAAAGATCAGAAACACCTAACTTGGAAGGCTCATTTAATAGAGGGGCACCAAACTCAGCGGCAAAAACGGTGCTATTCGCCATTGATCTCTTTATACACACATTTCCCAACCACCAAAATGGTCCCTAGCGAAACCTAAAATGTCAGACTATTCTTCTTCACAAGAAAAAGAGGCCAATCTAGCTATTATAAATAACGCAAAGCTTATTGGTACAATAGCAACTCAAGTCTTTCTGTCAGATATCTTTCCCTTTTCAGCTTTCATTGCCATTCTTGGGAGAGTGGCCTTTGTTGTTTTTTTTCTCACTGAGAAAGCCTTCTACAATGCAAGGCGCACTCGTGCGCTTCTGTGTTCCCTTGTTGCTTCTTGCCACTTTCTGTTTTGCTAGTTCTGTTATAGCAACAGCTGAAATTTCAGGTATGCAATGTGGCCCCATCCTTTACACATTGATAAACTTGTTATATACTGTCATAATATTTTTATAGAGATTATCGTGATTGTTGACAAACAAGGGTCGATAAACACACCATCTCCAAAATCATTGACTCGCTTGAAATTTTTCTATTAAAATTTATGGAGCACTTTTTAAAATACATTTCCCCTTTCCTCTTTTTACATCGACAGATAGAAAAATAAATAAATAAATATATATGTATATATATACACACACACATTATGCACAGAAGTTCACGTGTATAACTTGTGCTCTTTTGCATTTCTTATACAGGGAATGAATGGAATACAGATGAGAAGCTTGTAAAGCAAGAGCTGGCGAAGACAGGGCCAGAAGTTCATGATGAAGAAGCAAAATTCAAAGGCCTTTTCTATCCGAAACCAATGTGGAAGTACCCATTTCATAAGAAGCCTATTCCAATTTTTAAACCTAAGCCATTCCCTGTACCAGTGTATAAGCCGATACCAAAGCCATATCCAATAGTGAAGCCCATCCCTATTCCAGTGTACAAGCCTATTCCAAAACCAGTTCCATTTTATAAGCCTATACCTAAACCAGTTATAGTGAAAAAGCCTGTCCTTGTTCCAATTTATAAACCTATTCCAAAACCAGTTCCTATTGTTAAGCCCATACCAAAACCCGTTCCAATATATAAGCCTATACCTAAGCCAGTTCCAATTGTGAAGCCTATTCCAAAGCCAGTTCCTATTGTGAAGCCCATACCAAAACCCGTCCCTGTTCCAGTGTATAAGCCTATAGTAAAACCAATTCCTATTGTAAAGCCCTTACCTAAACCAGTTATAGTAAAAAAACCTGTCCCTGTTCCAGTGTTTAAGCCTATACCAAAGCCATTTCCCATTGTTAAGCCAATACCAAAGCCAGTTATAGTGAAAAAACCTATCCCAATTCCAGTGTTTAAGCCATTTCCTAAACCAATTACTTTCCCCAAAAAGCCCTTCTTCCCACCAAGCAATCCCATGGTTGAGCCAGAGTCATTTTTTAAGCCAAAGCCTTTCTTCAAGAAGCCTATCCCTAAATTTCCCCATCACCCCAAATTCAAGAAACCATTTCCAATTCACAAGCCAATTCCATCCCCATAAGATGACAAGACTGTTGTCCACATTCCCAAATATTTCTCATGCTTGCGATGATGATCTGTTCCATTTTTAATGCTTCATATATGTTTAAACATGCCAGTATCACATGCAACAGCAAGTTGCGTTTGCAAAATCCTATTGTACCCATCTTGTGTAGTGTATTGGAATATTTATAGTTAACGCTTTCATCCCTATTAAAGTTCGCAGTATTTGTAAATTGAATAATTAATCAAAGGATGGTACCGATTCTCTGTTCTTGGTTTAACTAGTGTATTAACTTGTGCAATGTGCATGAATGATATAAAATTTTCAATGAAAAAATAATTGAATTATTGTTTAATCTTTCTACTATTCGTCCTCACTACATTAAATTGTGTAGATTTACTTTATATTTACCATACTTTATATAAATTATCTATCTTTTCACTCTTTATTTTCGCTCAATACAAATATATCTACCTAGATGAAGACGTTGAGTCTTCATAAGAGAAAGGAAGAAACTAAGCAGAAACTCGTTCTAGAGAGAAGAGGAATCTAAAACTCTGAGTGAGTTGAAAGGGGGAGAGAAGACCTATATATAGGGGGAGAGATGGCCAAAGGGGTGGGTCGAGCCTTCTCTTGGCCCAGAAGGGCAAGCATGCCAGGAGCATTGTAGTGCCTCGCTGTTGATGACGCGCTGGAGCACGCTATACACGTTGCAACACATCTCCGAGACTGGTCTGTTCCCTTGCTACAGACCCTTCGTTGCAGGCTACTACAAGCAATTTTAAATGGTAATGATAAAAGGAATTTTCTCATCTAAATCAGCTTACAAATTAGTGTGGAATGCACAAATTCAGAAGAGGATTGCAAATAACAACTCAGGGTATCAAAAATTTAATTTGCTCAAGGATCACAAGCACGTTTGGTCTATGATATGGAAGTTCAATGTTCAACCAAAAGTAAGAATTTTACTTGGAAGCTCTGGAACACCCTAACTAGCTACTTACGTTTAAGTCGTAAGTAATGCTCACTAGTTTGTTACTTCTCAGCTGAATTACTTTTAGACTTACTTTTGAAAGTACAGTGGTTACGAAAATATGGACCAATTTAAAACTTTTTCTTTGTTTTAAAAATCTTGATCTTGAAAACATGATCCGTAATTGTGTCACGACAAATCATACAAACCAAGGAAACTTGGACACTTGAGGGGACATTTCAAAGCCTCAAATCATATAGTCATTATCATTCATACATACATGCCAAATGGTCCAAGGTTTACAGATATCACAACTACATATATATAAACATGTATATACAACAAGTACAGCTACGCATGGGGGCCCGTAGTATAGCTACCCCTATTGTCCCATGCAGCAAAAGGAAAATAACACATGTACGCGAGCCTACTTCTAACGGACCGTCTGCTCACCATGACAGTTGTTTGCCTCGCATGAGTTTCAGAACCTGGAAGTGATGATCCCCATTCTTGCTATCGTTGGGGGTTGAGTTTATTGTTGCGTCTGCTCAGCGACTTCCAATCGCATCAGCCTTTTCATTTGCAGCCTCTGGAGTAAGGTCAATTCTCACGTTTGAGTGTAGTTTTTAGACTTTGTGAATCCTACACCGCATTCCATGTTGTCCTGGAACCATAAATGAATGGCGGTGAGAACTTGTGTCCTCAGTGGGAATCCTTTGGGATTGACCTTTTCTTTATATTCAGTTATGGTCCCGCTGCTCAGGGGGTTTTCTAGGTTATAAAATAAATAAAAACTAAGATGCTTTACTTCAATTAATCCATACTGGGCCTGAACAACTTTATCTATTTACTAGGTGACGGGGGAAATCTAATCTTGATTTACCCATTAAAGGGTTATCATGCTTTCTATTCTCAATCACTTGATGTTACCTTAGAGCGTATCCATACTCCATTACTTATATATATATATATATATATATATATATATATATATATATATATNAACATATCTATCATGCATGAAGGGATCTGAGAGTTCTTTTATGCGCCCTGTCAGGTATTTCTTATTAGAGCAGCATCCTTCTTGTTCTTTCTTCTTGTCCTTTCCCCTATGTATCCAGTGGGACCGTCATCCCCTTGTTGTGTACAACCTGCTCCGTATTTTTAACTTGAAGGCAGAGCTCATACCTGAGGTGGTAGCGACCCACAGATACATTTAGCATCAACATACTCATAAAATAATCATACCTGCATGCAGGGTGTTGAGGGGTTGCCCTTTTGGCATAACCAGGGGTGGACTCATGCTTTTGTATCATATTATGACTTTCGTAGCATATTTTGCATACATAGCATAAACTTTTCTTTTCACCATAAACTTTCTTTTTTATTTCATCGTATCATAACTTTCTCATCATATCATATCTTTCTCATCATACCATATCTTTCTCATTATATCACATCTTTTTGGGCATAAACTTTCTTTTCATAGCATGATCTTGCTTTCATAGCAAATTCAAGCTTGCTTTCATAGCAAATTCAAGCTTGCTTTCTTAACATTAACCATTCCATCATGTAGGATGGTAAGGGGCGTGTCCATTGAAGTGTCAAGAGAAGGGGATTTCTTATTATATAACTAAGTACATATCTTCAAGGTACACCGAACCCTTCATGGCCGGAACCTTCTTAAGATCTTCGTCATTCCTGCGGTTCAATTATTATCTTCCATATTTATGTGATTGATTGTCTAGTGATCTAAGGTCGCCCTAACACTCCGATGGCAACCTATTTCCTCATGATGCATGTCAACGTTCAAATATATCATATGACAAATGAAATAAGCACATAATTCAAACATGCAAACCATACACATTTCTATGACTGCATACACAGACATTCAACAAGGAAGGTTTGTAAGTTTCGCTCGGTCATCTCTCTCTGTTAAGAATATTATCATATCTCTAATTTATTTTAAATTGATCTAATATTTATTTAATTTGATTACTTTTAATTTATGTTGATTTTATATTTATGTTCTGATTCTGTTTCTTAGACTATTTATAGGAACTTCTCATTATATCAAATCACAACCTTCAGTAATACTATATTCTTCCTGAGTTATATTCCTTAATTATTCCTAGTTTCTTGTTTATTTTTTATTGGTCAATCATGAGACTTCACACTCTCTACGACCAGGAAACTCCTATTTTGGATTGCTTTTGATTTTCTTTATTTCTTCTTGACTTGGTTGTCATAACCTTTCCTTAAATCCCCTAATTATCCTTCAAAAATTCTGTAATTTCCCTTTTACCCAAAATTCCCGATTTTCTTCAGAATTTTAGTTATTAAAAACCCACAAAGGGCTCAAAACTTCACCTCAAGGTTTTTGATAGCTCTAAACTCAATTTTCATAAACATAAACCCATATTTTCAATTCAAAACCCTAAATTTCCAAATTTTCCCTTTTATGCCCCAACACGTCATTTTACCCGAAATACCCGATTTTCTTCAAAATTTTGGTTATCAAAACTCAAAGGGCGCAAGTCTTCACCCCAAGGTTTTTGATAGCTCGAAACTCATTTTTCACAAATAAAAACCTAGAATTTTAGTCCAAATACCCAAAATTCTAGTTTTACCATTTTTGCCCAAAATGCTGTTTTTACACGAAATTCTCGTTTTTCTTCGAATTTAGTTATAAAAAACCCAAAGGGCCCAAGACTTCACCCTAAGATTTTTGATAGCACTAAACTCATTTTTCATGGTTGAAAACCCATATTTTCAGCCCTAATTTACAAAATTCCTATTTTGCCCTTTTTCGCCCGAAAATGTTGTTTTACTCAATTTACTTGAAAAATTTATCGGGGGCTCCAAAAATCTTAAAACTTAACACACCCACTCAATTTTTCGTGTAGATTTTGAAAACAAGGTTAGTTTTCCATGTTGAAAATCGATACATACAATTTATACTCAAACTGAATAACCTCAACAGGTTTTCCCAAAATTTTTCTAACAATTCTAGCTAAAACTCTTGTATGAATTTTCCCCAATTGATTTTTCTCAACCAAGACCAAATCAACGAATTCAAACACAGCCTTCAAACATGAAAATAATTTAGATTTTAACAACAAAAATTAGAGAAAAAGATTAGAAAACTTAGCCTTCCTTCTAAAGGCGAAAACCCATTATTTGCGAGGCTAGGAAACCCACCTAAAGCTCACGAACTCTTTTACTCTTCCCTTTCCACAAAGACTCCTTCTTCCTTGAGAGGATTCAGATTAAGAACTCAGAGATTGATGATGAAAAGATGGAGGATAGAGCTGCCCATCTCCGTGACTCCGATGGTGCATGCATGCTTGCTTTGCTTGCTTGTGGAGGATGATATGAGGGGAGTGTGGATGAAGGGATGAATGATAGATGCATATGATGGTTGAAAGGGCTGATGGAAAATAGGGAGTGAAAGGAATAGCCGTGTGGCTGCACTCCTAAGGAGAAAGGACTTGGAGATTTTGAGAGAAAGATGGGAGGTGAAGGAGTCGTCGTGTTGTGATCTTTGTAAGGGAGAAGGAATGAAAAAAGAATGAAATTAGAGCTGATGGAGTGGAATTATAAGGGTGGGCTCACGGTTTTTACTGGCTGGTAATGTAGGAAAGAAAATAAAATAAAACCAATGGATGAATAGTCATAAGTATGGTGAGGTATGGTGAAATGTATGGGCGCTTGACTTTGTTTTGTTTGTGTGTCGTGTGTGTGTTGTTTGTGTGCCATGTGTGTATGGGTTAACTAATGTTTTTTGCTTAGTTTGTGAGTTTTTCTTCGGTGGCTTTGTGCCACAATTTTCCATACATGTGTGGCAACTTGTGTCGCCATACATGTGTGGTGATTAAACGAGTGCCCTGTAAAATTTTTCAAGCATAAAAACTTGATTTACTGATTATTCTAGTGAGGAACTTAAATTAATTATGGGTACTCATGAATCAAATTTTATCAAAGTGTGTTTCAATGATACATTTAATAAATAATTTAATTCCGACGATGAAAGGTAATTGATTCCCCAGTTCGCGGAATTTTGCAGGATTCAAAACTATTACCTTGACTGCTATTCTTGAAAATAGAATAGTGATTTAAAATTATAAGTCTTAGTAAATCACTTTTGTCTATTGATTTATTTCGCAAAATGATTTCTAAAGGAAGTGGAGTGTTATACTAGAGACCACGCGTAACGCTACAACAGTTACCCGTGTGAGAAAAGAACCCAATTCTTCTGAAATAGTTCTAAGGTGAAACAAGGGTTTTTTAGGACCTTGGAATGACATATGAATCTGTTCCAAGACACCTCTTGATAATACAAGCACGAATATGAGGTTACCGAGACCATCGGTTGGCCAAAAGGGCTAACCAGGGCTTATTGGACAAATAGAGATTCAGGAATTGTTTTCTGCCAATTTTAAATACTTGGTTGGCCTCTAAGTAGCTTGAATAGTCTTTTCAAGGTATAATTTTGATAACGCTAGAGGCATTGAAGGAATTCTTAATTGCATCTCACTTCGGTGTGCTCCCCTCCAATAGCAGGGAAAATCGAGAAGTAAGTTTTTGGACGTATGTGCATAACAAAATAAAAAAGGAAACCAATGATCTAAGCTTTTATCTATTTTGAGTATTATGGACGTGTATTGTGTTTTTTTTTTATTCACAAATGTTTGAGTGAAGTGGGGTTTCTCAACAAACAACATGGAAGCTTAGAGAATTTTCAAAGGAAAACTACAGGGAAAAAAATGCATTCACTTTTACCGTATTTGGATTTGAGTGGTCGAATGGTCAAGTGTCCTAAGAAAAAGCATTCTGAGGTAGTGCGTAGAATAGCGAGAAAAGCGGGGTGTTACAATTTCACATGATTTTTAACCTTCAACGGAAGGCGATTCAGGTGGCAGTGGAGTATTATCTATGTGGAAATTGTGCTGAAATAGTATACCACCTGTTTGCGGACTACAATTTCTCCAAAGCGGTGGTGGTGGAAACATTTATTCATGGAGGTAGAGCAATTCTTATATCTGCGAATGAATTAATTAGTGAAATGGAAACGATGTTCAAAACCCTTACCTGTAAGAAACGAGATGTGCTCGTTAGTTGTTGGTATTCCATTTGGTTGCAGAGAAATGCTCGGTGGATAGAAGGAAGGGCAGAATCGCCATGTTACGTGGCGGAGGTAGCGAAACTCCAGGTGAGATCATTTCAGGATGCGGGTCGTTGGAGGGAAGTTGTGAGGTCTCAGGGAGGCAGAATAGGGTCGCCATGGGAAGAATCCTCGGCAGAGGCGATGGTGACGATAAGCTCTGACTTCGCGGTCTTGGAATCTATCAGAGGCATGAGGGGGAGTTCTTGGTAGTGAAGACGGTGAGACGGCATGGAAGCTATGGAATAGAAATGAGGGAGTTGTTAACAGTGAGGGAAGGGTTGCTGCTTGCATTGTAGCAGGGATATAGCAGTGTTTTGGCTGAAGGAGACTCTAGGAGTGCTATAAAGAGACTTCAAGAAGATGATGGAGATCTATCACATTTAAGAACTATTGTTCAACACATTTTATCTTATGCCTTATACTTTCATAGTTTTGATTATCATTTTATTTCTCATTCTGCAAATAGTATAGTTGACTGTTTAGAAAACTCTGCTATTGTTCATGGCTCTGATGTATGGGTTGAGGAAACCCCAAATTTTTTTGGCTCTTCTCCTAAACACTATTTTTTTATTTAATAATATTTAGAGTTTTCATAAAAAAAGACATGAGATTAGTTTAGTGATTCTCAATCAGTTTTAGCTAAGTAACAACACAATATGATTGTGTAAATTAACTAATTAAGTAATGATAAGATTTGATTACCTTATGTTTTAAAATATTAAAATGTAAGTTGTAGTAACAAAAATTTGAAATAAATAATTTTTAAATGAAAATCAAATCAATCATATATATATATATATATATATATAATCATATATATATATATATATATATATATATATAAATAAAGACAAATCAAGTTTTATGTAACTATCATTTGAAATGTAAATTTTTTTGAACTAGTTCAATTTAAATCAATATGGTTTAACTATATGAATATGTTACCTTATTGTTGGCACCAAAAATTTAAATTTTGTAATATACTTTTGTCGAGGGGATCGGGGGAAGGGTGCTATGACTAAGCAAGAAAGGGCAACTCTCATCTGCTGAAGGGATATTTAGAGCCAAAGTAACTCACAGCTAGGGGATCGTTCCAATATTTTCATGCCCCAACTTAGAACGTGACCGCATGTAAGGCTACTATTCTATGGAAGCTTTGACGTGGCATATACTAATTGTAACACCCCTGCTAGCTGCTTACGCTTAAGTTGTAAATAATGCTCACAGAATTGTTAACGACTTTGGTTGGAATACTTTTAGTCCTATATTATCTTTGAAAATATTATTTACTAAAAATATGGACTGATTTAAAACTTTTTCCTTTCTTTATTAAAACATAAAATGTGAGCCACGCGTGGTCAAGAAGACATACATATATACGCAAGCAATAGAGTCTACAAGACTTAGGCGTTAACTACTCCTTGATTGTCCATCAACGTCACTACACGGTAGGTCTTTCTGGTGAGTTTAGGTGACATTTGAGATTGTGGGAAAGGAAGACTGTCATCCAGAGTGTGGAAGACCGTAAAGATCCCCACATATGGTGCCAATGTACCGAAATGGTGGTTCGAGAGGTTGTGTGGACTACAAGCTTCCTTGGTAGATCTCCGGGATGGTGGCAGGGTACTTGCAAGCACTCTAACACCCAAGTAAGGGTTTGATAAAGTAGGTGATGTATCAAAAAGGATTTTGGTTCATACATGGTAAGTGAGTCCATTTTTAAAACTGAGGATCACCGATCAAGATCGATGGGGTGGTTCTCAAGAAGATCTTCATGGTCCTAGATTTCTCTTGTGGGCGTCAGAGATCTCTCCTCAATTAACATTTTGTTCTGTAACAATCGTTTTAGGGATCACAAGTTGGGCTTATGGCCCATGATTTGTAGAGTCTTTCGTAAACCCATTAAGGTGTTGGGTCAGTCCGTAACACTAAGTTATATACATATAGTTGCCTAAATTATTTTATACAATATATTCTAAATTATGTCATCATATCAAGGAGAAGATATGGTGTTATCTCGTTACAAGACGACAGTGTGCATAATAATTAAACTCATGTTTTACCTCTAGAAATAAATAAACTCATGTTTTATTATCTTAATTTTTTCTTACTTGGTCAACCTTATTTTAGCGGGATTAAATATTTAATATATCAAACTCTTTATTTTGTATTTGGTATATTCTTTTCCTGTTTTGATAGTCAAAGAAATTATGTTAAATTATTTTCCCAATACGAAGACCCCGAGCCGTGCCAGTAGATAAAGACCATTTTCTTCTCTTTTTGACACATCAGGCAGCACACTAAAGGATAGAAACATGGTTACTGGTGGTGCAATCTGGTACTTTAGTGTACCAAAATATGATATATATATATATATATATATA
>QANU01016882.1:275669-371195 GCA_003254905.1 Nissolia schottii
CCACCAGGGTGCGTGACCTCTGCATTGCTATTTGTGCTTTAGTGTTCTATATTGAAGACATCATCGTCACAAATTCGCTTCTTGTGATGTTCAGTAGTCAATACTATGTATTATGTTATATGTATTATGTATGAATTGAACTTAGAACTCATATATTTCATCTTTATTTGTGCTTTGTTATGGATATAAATGTATTTATGAATTTCAAGTTTTATTAAATATATTTTTGTAGCATAATAATTTTTTAAAATATTTTTTTAATAATAGGTAAACTCGTACGAGTTTACGATCCTAGTTTACGCTCCGAGTTTACAGAAGCTCCACGAGTTTACTTAAACTCGCGAGTTTGATAACCATGGTCTCCGCTATTGCTCTTATCACCCGCTATTGCCCCTTGCTTGGCCCCGAACCGAGTTCTGATCTCGGCCTTTCCAAGTACGATTCTGTCCAGGCGAGCAGGTACACTAGCAGCAGCATGAGCAGCACCGTCGAGTCCTTCAGTGGACCCAGGGTTTCGAACCCTGTCCCGACAGTCCACCGGAGGCCCGTGACCCCTGTCGCACTTGATGATTTCCGCAGCGATTGCGATTCCTCGTCTTCTGTGATCGATGACGATGAAGACTGTGTCCTCACCTCATAATAGAGGCTACGACGACTCGAGTCGAGTTTTGCGGGGTGAGGAGGGGGTTCGAATCGAGGTGAGGAGGCTACGACCCACCCCACCGTTCTTGACAGATCTGGAGAGAAGCACGGCGACACGGCGGCGAGGGCGCAGGAGTGAGGAGACCTGTACGACGACACCGCGGGGAGAGACACTGATGGGATGGGGCGGCGCGGGTGGGGCTCGAGAGTTAGAAGATAGCCTCAAGCACGAGAGAGAGAGAGATGGGATCCGCGGGGAGAGATGGGATGCTCGACGGCGGGTGGTGGGGACCAGCGGCGGGGGCGACGGAGGGGGTGGAGTGGGTGGGGGCTCGGGAAAGGTGAGAGGAGGAGGGCTGGGGGCTGTTTTCAAGGTTTTTCTTTTTAAAATTGTATTTTAAAAATGGGTCGGGTCAGGTGGGCCTCCGGGCCATGGGTCGAGTTGAGTTTTTGGGTTATGTCTCGTGGCATTCCACGTGGCGCCGCCTCAGCGCCACGTCAGCACAGTCAACTATCACCCAACCCCAGGGACTAAAACCTAATTTTTCAATTTTGCAGGGACTAAAACTTTTACATAGGGATTAAAACTAAACATCCAAATTTTACAGGGACTAAAAACATAATTAACTCTAAATTATAAAATTATCTTAACTTTTTCATTTTTTTTCTTATATTAATATTTGGACTCTATTATAGTCTAATAGAGCCTAATTTAGAATATAATAGTTTTTTCTCTTGATATATATACTTTTTATTTATTAATTACAGGCTAAAATACTTTAATATATTTGTTTATTCATTTTGATAGTGTATTTATTGAAAGTTTCAAGTCAGACATCTATTTATATTTACAAAACGTTAGTTGAGTTAACCTGCTAAATCCCTTACTCATTTAATAACAAGATTCGATATATACTTGTTTAAGAAAAACATTAACAAAGCTGTTTGCGAAAAGTATCTACTTTCATAATAAAAATAAATAATTTAAGTATAAATATAAAGATCGCAATTAATATAAAGAAAAATGGTGATCATAAAATAATAGTGATAGTATACATTAAAATAAGAGCCTTAGCCATAGAGCTTCATGGTAGCATGTCTCTTCAAGTAGGTCGTCCACCCCTTCACTGAGACCTCGAGATTTAGGTCCACTACAACACAGAAAATGGAGACATTTTTTTAATAAGAACAAAGCGCAAACATAATAAAAAAGAGAATTGAAAGAAAATGGTGTAGTAATCACCCATTAGCTTGGTGATCACTACTACGTCCGACTCGTAGCCAACAAGATTGAAGTTGGGGTAGGCACTCTTCAACTTGGTACCCAAAAACCTCACTAATGCCCTATCGTTGAAGGAGGTCCTTTCGAAATTGGGCTCTAGAATCTGGATCGGCCGACGTTGCCATTATAGGGGAAATAGTTCGTCCCGGGTCTTCGACAGCCTGGCTCATGAAAAAGATTCCTTGTCGTCTGGGTCCCTATTGGGAAGAACCTTGAAAAACCTTCCCTTGAATTTTTTGAAGGAGGAAGAAAAGGGAAGGAAGATCCAACTCTTACTAACACTCTTTAATGAAACCCAGTAACCTTTATCTACTGAGTTAGCTTGGAAAAAAAATGAAAAAACAGCCTCGACGGAAGGTTTCGACTCGAGGCGTTTCATCAAGACCTCGAAACACCTCACAAAAGCCCATGAATTAGGATGAAACTAAGTTGGTGCGACATTGAGGCGATGCAGAATGCCCATCTCAAAGGAGGTGAATGGGAGCCTAATGCCTAGTTAGGAAAAGTAGCAATCATAGACATAAATCCTATTGACTAATTTCCTGATTTGAACCAAGTGGAAGACTTTGTCGCAAAAATAACACAACTCCACGGTGATAGTTGTAATACCCTAGCTAGTTACTTACGCTTAAGTCCTAAGTAATGCTCATTAGTTTGTTACTTCTTGGCTAGATTACTTCTAGCCTTACTTTTAAAAGTACAGTTGTTACGAAAATATGGATCAATTTAAATTTTTTTCTTGTTTTACAAAATCTTGGTTGTAAAAACGTGAGTGGTACTCGAGTCACGACGAAATATACAAACTAAGGAAAACTCGTACGCTTGAGGGAACATTTTGAAGACTTGATTATCATGCATTCATTTTCATTCACACATACATACCAAAGTGGTCCAGGGTTTACATACGTCACAACAAAATATAAATACATATATACATCAAGTATAGCTATGCATGGGTGTGTAGTGTAGCTACCCCTACTATCCCATGCGGCAAAAGAAAAATAACACACACACACACACGCATAGATACATGCATTCATGCGGGCCTAGTTCTAAGGGACCAACTACAAGCCCCTTGTTATGCTGAAAATATGGACCCATTAAAAACTTGTTCCCTTTATAAAATATGGTATAGAATATGAGTCGCGCTTATGATAAAACATATATTACAAGCGATAGAGCCTTAAGCTTAACGGTTATCAAACAAACATAAAGGTATTCCAACAGATAACAAGCATATGGTCCAACACGTATATTAACAATAATGCACATAAGTTACACAATAGTCATTATACGTATATAGCGTCATTTAAGTCACAACTTTCATGCATAAAATCCTAAGGGCTAATACATAACTGTTCATTTAGCCCCTACAAATTTCCTCACAGTGGGGCTTCTTTGATGTTGTTGTTTCACGGAGCCATTCTTCACCGCTCTTCCAGCTGCTCGATGGAGTGGTCATCATACATTCTTGGAGTCATAAACGAATGGGGGTGAGAACGTCGTGGGAAACCTTTTTATCGTCAGGAATTTCCTATTATCTCGATTATGATCTAGGCCGCTCAGGGGATCTCTATGTGTTCCAGTATATACTAAAATACATACTTGTTATTATAACATCCCAGATTTTTTTCCCTTGTAAGAATTTCGCTTAAACCCTAATTTTGTTTAATTAAAAGTACATTGGAGGCGATTATTTGGAATGGAAAAATCATCTAGAAAATTAATTGCTTCCAAATGCCAGTCCAATAATTGTTTCTTGATCTCACAGAGTGCCGCAAGGTCCGTGTCAAGTTTCGCCGGAAACCGGAATTCCGGTAGGCACCTAAGGTATCTGTGAAAATTACCCTCCGAGTAATAAATTCACGAATATCTTAACCCAATATAACACTATGATCAGGGAAATTAGTAGATCGCGGATATATGTTCGAAATATTTTTAAGATATCCGTACACGCGCGAAAAATGACCAAACGCGATCAAACATGAGCAGAACCGGTCAGAAGGCCCTTATGTTTATCCATAACTTAGATATTTTCTTAAAATAATAATATAATATTAATATTTACGAAAAAAAAAGGAAAAAAGGAAAAGAAACGGACACAGGGGCTGAAGCCCCTTGCCACTATAAATACCCTCCCTTCAGAACCTGCAAATCAAATTTTAAGAAAAGTTACTCTGCCGGTTCCATTCGTGCGCATCGCGGTTACACTGTCGGGCCTAGGAAAAATAGGAACAGCATGCCATCATGAAGAGGATATTTTCCTCGTCACTCTCAACCAATCAGAAAATGCTTAGGAGGTGGGTAATCCGAGACCCACTGTCTATGTGGTGTATTATGATGTGTTATGTAACACCCTAGGTTAGCAGCTTATGCTTAAGTCATAATCCACGTCCCCTAGGTTGCCACCTGTCGCGTGGGCGTACCAATAGTCCCTATTTATTTGAGGAAAAGTTACTCTGTAATCCGAAAATATGGACCCTATTTTTCTTTTGACGCAAGTTACTTTTAGGTTTCAATTTAGAGCCATGCGCAGGAGGATTATAACTTACGCTCGGTAGACATAATTAACGGAAAGATAATAAGGCAAGTAAACATACATACAACAAGAACACACTAATGAGTCCACAAGTAATTACTTTACACATTGTTTACAATCATACAGTGTCATCTGTTCGTACAAGTCAGTTTTTATACTAGTGGAGCAGTCAATAATACATACTACATAGTCGCTAGCATCCGGATATACATATAGACTACAAAATATCACAAAGGGCTGGCAACGGGGGTAGGGGCGTGAGCTGGTCAAGAAGGTGCACCGACGTCACTCCTCAGGGTTCGGGTCCTCTTCCTCCCCATCCTCCTCCTCCGTGGAGTCATCGCTCGTGGGGTCCTCCTCAGTCGGACTGTCTGTTTCGGCCGGGAATGTCTCTGGGGTGGCAGGAAGGTCCGCATACACCGTAGATGGACCGGCCTCGGCGTCATGGGCGCGGGGCGCAAATTGTCGACGGTAAACAAAGAACACTTGCTTCCCGGGCCCTCGGCGGTAGAGCTGTCAGGGCGGTCGCGGCGGCCACGAGTTGGGGTCTAGCTCCACGTCTTTCTCATACGGTGGAGGCTCCTCTGCGTCGATGTCGATGAGGATGGGATCGTCGGCTGATGATCCGGGTACCACGGGAGCAGCAGGGGCTACTCTCAGAGGGTCGGGGCAATCCACCACGAAGAACGTCCATACCTCTGCCTCCTCCCCTGTCTCTGGGTCCCTATGCCTAATCTTGGCATGGAGAATCCGCCGCTTCTTCAATGGTAGGCTCATCGTACTCTCCTGAAGACATAAGTGAGTGGGGGTTAGAACTTGTGGTTCGCAGTGGGTAACTATAGGGTCATGAGGTCAAGTTGCTCAATTATGCTCCAGGCCGCTCAGGAGGTCTCCAAGTGTTCATGCATCTAGACTTCCTACTCATTATTATCTTTCCTACGATCCTGAGCAGCTTTATCTAGTTACTAGGTGATAGGGATTTCTAATCTGCACTTACCTAGATCTTCGTGCTTGTTAACTGGACTCGCAGTGCTACTTGGACTATCTCGTGCGTGTCTGATGGACGGTTTACTTAATATACTTATAGTTATACACATATACAATTATCACATCAATGTAATGCATGAGGGGTTAGGGGTTCTCTTACGCGCCTGTAGCTGCGTCCTTTTCTTTATTGGGTGCCCTCACTCCCTTGCTGACTGCGAGATCGTCATCCCCATACAGCCGCAACACGCTTACAACCATTCAATTGATAGAATGGCGGGAGTGTACCCTAACGGTAACACAGGCAAATGAGGGCTCGCTTGTCCGCATCTGGAGGACAAGATCAATCTTTTTCTTTCTGTGTCCACATCTGGAGGACATATCTTTCTTTCTTTCTTTCTGGGATCCATATCTGGAGGATCATCTCCGCCACGTCTGAGGGCGTTGTTTACGCCACATTTGGAGGTGTACTTATGCCGTATCTGGAGGCATCTGACTCGTCTTTTTAAATGGCATGACATAAAAGCTCAAGCGTTCCTTCCTTACTTTCTTTTCTCTCATCCGGGTGGAAATTCGCGGTCAGATCACTGTCTGCATAACATAATCATAACCCAGTCCTTCTTGCGTGACTAGGGAGGGGCTTGTTAGGTGCGACGTGCCAAGAGAGGGATTTCCTATTACACAACTATGTTCTTTATTCAAGGTACACCGACCCTTGGTGGTTAGGCCTTCTTAAGATATTACCAGTTCCCTATATTCAGCTATCATCTTTGGATGTTGGGTGATTTAATTCTAGTGAGCTATAGTTGCCCTATATCCTGCGGCAACACTTCCTCATGATGCATGCACTGCTTGATACTCGTAGCCTTTTCCCGTCTCATCATTCTTGGGTGGCTTCGAGTAATGCAAATGGAATTACATGGCTTCATGAACTAATTACCACCTCTTAGCCACTTGGGAAAGTCTAACCAGTACCCGCGGGCTCTCAGACCGCTCAGCGCCAAAGCTTGGCCGCTCAGCGCCATACTTGGCCGCTCAGCACTGACCTGGCTTCCTGAGGTTATGAGTCATCCTTATCCAATCTACGTGGCATCCAGGGCATGCAGCTCAACGCCCTATATATGCCGCTCAGTGCCTTGCCCTGAACCTATTCACCACGTAACTCCTCATGCAACACGTCTCGGTGCCAGGCCAGGCCGCTCAGCGCCCCTCATGGCCGCTCAGCCCCCTGGACGCACCTGAACCTGTTTCATGAGGTTTGGCCACCTTTCTTTCCATTCTTCCCATGCCTTCTTCTCATGCTTTCTCACGGATATTTCCACATAACTCCATCCATTACAACCCACAAAATCTAGCCTAACATCTACATGCATAATCATTCCTAACAATCCACAAACTATCACAAATATCACATATAGTTACATCAAGAACTCAAAGCACCAAGGAGGTGAGTAAAAGCCTAAGTTACCCACTTCCTTAGAGCTTGTAGGATGATGAAGAAGGTAGGAGAGGGTTGTCCTCCAAGAACCAAGCGCCGTCCAAGCTTTGGTCAGTTTTCAGTCAGCGTAACCGCGATGCACACGAGCAGAGTTTCGACTAGTTCCAGAGGAATTTTCTTAAGAAAATTTTCTGCATGGGAGGGGCTATTTATAGTGAAAAATCTGCCCTCCAAAATAACCCTTTTGCCCCTTGGAAAATTTACCATTTTGCCCTTTTGGATTTTCTTAATTAATTAATTAATTAATTAATTCAAAAGATAATTAAAAGGTCAAATCAATGAATAGTAATTGAATTTTTTTATTATTTTTCTTGGGAAATTTGATTTCTCACGTGGCTTTTTAATTTTTGGACCCCTCCCGGTCCCGTTTTGCTCGTGTTTGATAGCTCGATGTCCTAGTATGTCGTGCATGGTCGTCTGAAAAATATTCCGATTATACCGTCGCGATCCCCTAATTTCCCTTGCCATGGGACTAAGGTTACTTTAAGGCATTTGTGAACTTTTCTCCGGAGGAGTATTCTTCACTGATACCTTTGATATGGCAGAAAATTCCGACGGCAGGCAATCGTCGTTCGGCCATCTGTGAAATTTCTTGCAGCAACTAACCCTATGTTCTATGAACATTTAACCCCAGAATTTCTCATCCTAACCTTTTAATCATATATTAAGGATTATTAACTATTCATTTGTACGAATATTTCTCTAAGGGAAAAAACGGGATGTTACTACATGTATGTATATCAGGTGAAGATGATTTTAGGAAATGTTACTGTTGGAAAAATAGCACCGTGGTGGTGGATGAACCGCAGCCTTAGTCTTTTATGTGTGTATGTGTTGAATAGTTAGTATAATATCTGTTATGTTGCATGCTGGACGTCCTGGTGTTGCTGGTGCATTGTTGGAATATGTGGTTGACCCTGGGATGTTTCGTGGAACACTCCCTGGAGAGGTTGTTAAGCGGCTCCCTGGAGGGGATGCTGATAGAATTTCGCAGAGGTTACGAGGTACCCTGGAGAAGTGCTATGAAACTCCGTGGAGTTTTCTGTGGGTCTTAGAGGTGCCATAGAGTTCTGTAGGGAATTCCCAAGGAGGTGCTGAGTGGGTTCCGCGGGTGAGCCGTGGTTCCCTGGAGAGGTTGTTGAGTGGTCCCCTGGAGGGCATATTGAAGGGGTTCCGCGGAGGTTGCTGAGTGGAGCCCTGTAGTTTACGCTAGATGGTTCCGCAGAGGATTCCAGAGGAGGACGCGGGATAAGGACGTTACCACATGGTACCAGGTCCCAAGTTCTAGGCACCAGGTACCATGTTCCGCGGAGCGTTCCCGGGAAAGATTTTTTGAGGTCCTTTATATTCCAACAAACACTTAGTAGTAGAATGTATGTAATGATTATGTCTATTGATAAAATGCATCATGAGGACAAGGTTGTCATTTAAGTGTTAGGACACCCCTGAAATAACTAGAGGTCATCACCTAATGTTATAAAAAGAGCATAATTGAACTTAGGGAACCATGATATCTGAAGAAGGATTCCGACCACAAGGGTCTGGTATGCCTTAGCAATCAGCATGTAGTTATATGATAGGAAATCCCTCTCTTGGCACGTTTCCGGACAAGCCCCTCACCAGTCCCACAAGGTGGATTGCTTAATGATAAAAAATGAAAAGAAAGAAAGAAATGAAAAGAAAGAAAAGAAAGATGAAAGAGGGTGACGTCACACCTAAGAAATGATGATGATGAGTCTACGCCTGGCTACGTCGCGAGGGCCAGCCCCCACCAGCCCACGAGGTGGATGGTTAGCCCAACTGATAGTCGATAAATGAACCCGAGATATCCATTGGCGGTTCGTAACCACTCAGGTGAAAGCGCTGCCTAGTCATCGTCAATCTGGGAATAGAAGTAGTTGTAGTCGTATGGCCACGGCTACATGGGCGGCGGACTAGACGTAACAAGAAGGACGCGACCCCGGACCTCAAGTTCGTCCGGAAGCATAAGAGAACCCCTAGTTTTCCCCCATGCATAAGATACACAAGGAATGAATATGTGATGATGTGATGAAAGAATATGTGATGCATTAGTATAGGATAATGGATGCAAGTCTATGTAATATGTAAGTACCGTCAAGAGAACGCTCGAGATGGCCTATGTATGTACGCGAAGGAAGTTAGTAAGAACGAGAACCTAGATAACAAAGACTAGATCCCCCGTCACATAGTAAAGTAGATAAAGCTGCTCAAGATCTAGGCAAAAGATAAAAATCAGTAGGAGTCAAGTATGCATGCACACGTAGAGATCTCCTGAGCGGCCTGATTCATAAGTGAGTTAAAGAAGTAACCCCACACTAAGGTATCCCACTGAGGACGAACGTTCTCACCCCCACTCACTTATGTTTCCAGGGATGAAGACGATGAGGAGCTGCACGAGGAGTGGTAGAGGGTGGAGTACGGGCTACAGGGAGCTGTGGAACCGACGCCAAGGCCACGAAGACGAGCTAGGATAGTTGTTCATTAGGTGGGCTTTTGTTATGTATTTCGATGAATATGACATGTGTATGTAAATTATTATTATTATATTCTATGCTTGTAAATTATTTGTGATGGACCAGGTACTTGCTTATATACATGCTTATATTAGGGATAATTCACCGTCGTAAGCCCAAAGCTCTATCGCTTGTATCATATATCTTGTTCACACGCAGCTCATACTTTATGAATAAGTAACAAGCAGAAAAGTTTTAAAACGGTCCATATTTTCCTTAACCTAGTATTTTCGAAAGTAATGAAGGACTATAAGTATTTCGATCAAGTGATCATCACCCTAGTCAGCATTGTGTACGATTTGAGAGTAGGCAGTTGGCTAGGGGTGTTACAGTTATTATTGTTTTAGCCTAGTCCTGAGTAGCCTATTGTACTAGGGGACTGAGTTCTTCTAATCTTTGCCCTAATTATCAAGGAAACATATTCATATCGTTCCTTAGGAATCTCGTAACTCATAGACATACTTTAGTATTCTCTTGTACATAGCATATAAATAAATCACAACATATGCATGAAGGGATATGGGGTTCTCTTACGCGCCCTGGGGCTGCTTCCTTCTTGTTATCATAGGTCCTCTTCCTTTGTAACTGTGGTAATTCAGCTACAACCTACTTCTGTTTCCGTATCGTTGATGACCAGACAACGCTATAACCTGAGTGGTTGCTAACCATGAGTGCACAATGGCATAATTCATCAATCAATGATAAGGAATAACCATCCAACTTGGGGGATGGCGAGGAGCCTGCCCTATCGACGCGACCAGGAGTTGGACTCGTCCATTCTTTCTCGTTAGCCTGCCCTATCGACGTGACCAGAAGTGTACTTTCTTAACTTTCTTTGGGACTTTGTGACGTCACGTCCTTGAACATTCATCTTTTCGTTCTTTCCATCACAAAATCAGGTCTAAGCCTGTGTTCATATCATTAACCAATCCATCTTGCCAAACTGGTGAGGGGCTTGTCCTGTGAATGTGCCAAGAGAGGGATTTCCTTATTCATATTTTCATCATTAAGGTATTCCGAGCTCCTTATGGCCAGTACCTTCTTATAGTCGTTACGTATTCCCTATGTTCAATTATGCACTGTCCGAATTAAGTGATCATTTATCTAGTTATCTAAGGTTTTCCTAACATTCTAATGACAACTCATTTCCTCATGATGCATCATAAATCTTACACAATACAGGATACACATCTCCATGAATAAGAAAATTGAAGACAAAGAGCTTAAAAACCTAGGTCATTTGAATGACTTATCATAATTCATTCGAATGACCAAGGCCATTCAATCGAATGACAAGGAAATTTGGCTCTCAGGTTGGTGTACAAAATAGGTCATTCGAATGACAGAGGCTATTCATCCGAATGACTTGAATATTTTGCTCTCAGGTTAGTGAAATTAGTGATTCATTCGAATGACCATGGCTAGTCATTCGAATGACTTGAATATTTTTGCTCTAGGTTTAGTAAAATCAGTGGCTCATTCAAATAACCATACGTAGTCATTCGAATGACCACAGACTTGTTTAAGGAAATCAAGAACATATTCAACACCATTTCATGCACCATCATTGCCCTTTCAAAACCTAAATTTCTCTTAACATTTTCCATTAAAACCTTAAATTTTTCTATTTTAGAAACCTTTCCAAAATCATTGTTTCATCATAAAAATCCTAAGCACAACAAACACAGTCATATTCCAGTCAATTCACAGATATGCACCAATAGTTTCAAGTTATTTGTTCATAATCTTATCATCATAAACCTAACATAAACTACACACAAATTATCATAACAAGCCAATAGACAGTGGATAGTTAGTTTACCCACCTGTAAATGCTACTGCAACCGGTTCAGGAACTTTATGCAAAAACCCTAGCGTGGCCTAGTGTTCCGAGCTTTCGTATGCCCTGCTTACGAACGAGTTTTACGGTAAGTTTATTAAAGTTTTCGTTTGGGAAAAACAAAGATGACTTTATAGGGACAAGGTTATGGGAAAATTATGGCTAGGCTTGTGTAGTAAGTTTCTGTGTCTGTGTTTCGGCAGAGTAACGGCAAAGTGTATGAATGGAACGTATCTTGCAAGCTCTTGTATATGTATGAATTATCAAGAGCCATGGAAGGTTATTTATAGGCCTCATGGGCCGGCTCCCTCTTCACTTTTTCCTTCAAAATTTAATGAAAATTATGAGGTAAGCCATGACCTAAGCATGGTGACTTAACTTATGATTAATCTCATATTATGATTATATCTGAATTTGTTGACCAAGCAAAGTGGTCCTAAAGCTTCACGAAAATTTACTTGGTTGAATGTGCTTCACAAGTTTTTGTTTCACAACTTTGATCGTGTTCGATCATGTTTGGTCGTTAGCGATTCGTATACGGATGTCCTAAAAATTATCCTAACATACCATTGTGATCTACTAATTTTTCTAATGAGGAATTAAAGTCAATCCAAGGTATTCGTAAATTTATTTTCGTAAAAGTGTTCTTTACAGATACCTTTGATACATAATTAAATTCCGGCTACGAAAGATAATCAATCTGATTTCTGCGGAATTTCGTGAAATCGCGAACTATTACCTTTATGAACATTTTTGACGTAAGAATTTATGTTTCTATATTTCTAATCCTACACAGAGCTTGTATATGTATTTATTTTGTGAAATCTGTACTAAGGAAAAAGTGGGATGTTACAATATTTGTGACATATATCTTATCCACTACTGTATATTGGCAGATATATTTGCTAGTAAGATGTTATATGAAATGTCTTTTATGATGTGATTAGTGACAAATATATCCATCATTGTGTTACTTTTTAATTTAATAATGTTATTATGTCACCAGCCGATATATCCATTAGAAAGCGTTACGAAATTAAAAAGTTAAATAATTATCTAAAACACATTAAAACATAATTAAAATTAAAAAAATAACTTAATTAAAATTAAAATTAAAATTCAATATTCACTACAATTAATTAAAAAAGTAAAAAATATTTCATTCCAAAGTTGCTATCACCAGGCGATTAGGGCTAAGAGTGTATCCGCGAATAATCGAATTGTCTTCGTCGTTGTTTACAACTTTGCCAGAGTCAGTGTTGGAGACATGATTGTCATCCTCCAAGCCTGCTTCTAGTTGTGACCACATGTGGGATAGACTGAAAAACATCTAGATTTTCATTTTTTGTCTCTTCCGCTTTGCCTGCATCTCCTCCTGAAGGCGTACTATTTTCCTTTCTTACTCCTGCAGTTGCATTGCCTAAGTGTAGAGTTCATCATTGAGGTTATGAACCACATGATGGACCTCATTATTAGTAGTCACGCGGAACCCAGAACTGGTGGTTCTTCTCCTATATGTGCGACCAACTAATCTCCTGGTCTTAAGAAGAATTGTATGTTGACTATGGGTGCGGTTTTTGTACCGTCGGTGACATCCTTCTGTATCTTGTCCTTGTGAATTTCTCGATCCTCTGCGGTTCCACCTTCATCCTCGGCAAGACTTTGTGTTCCCTAGGTCTAGGCCTCCTGTAGCTTCTGCTCATATGTTGTCTATAAGTAAGTAAACAAAATTTAAATAGTTACCTACCCAAATTAACAATACACACACATGTAATGAATTAGTTAATTATTTATTGAGTAAATTAATACTTTCACTTGTGTTCTTAGACCATGAGTCAGCCTAGATGGTCTTATCACCTCTCTCATCCTTCTTTTGATGGGCTTACTGAACGACCTCTCACTTAGTTGGAGGTTTGCCCATCTCTCAAGCTTGCATTTTGTTTTATATATATATATATATATATATATATATATATATATGTATGTATAGACACACATATATGAGCAATCAATTTAAATAAAATAAATTTAACCAACTAGATTAGGTATTCAAAAAATATTAATTACCAATCTCTACCAAAGTGCAACACCTCACCCTTTGATGATTTTCTAGAATCTTTAGCTTTCTAAGACTTCTCTCTGAATTTCTCAATTGCCAAAATTTTGTGGAGCTCTTCAAGGGCCTCCTGAGTCATCCAAGAGAGAGGATTTCTATCATCCACCTTCTTAATTTTGTTGTAAATTGTTGCAGTCGCTTTTTTGTCTTGTGTTTGGAAGGCTACATACATTGCTTCACCAATGATAAAGTGCTCCTACACATATAAAAAATACACTACAATAATTATATACAATAACAATAAACATATACTATCCGCCACAAGAGTAATATTTGTCAGGAATCCTAAAAAAACAAAATGCATCATTTCAATACTAGTGGATGCAACCCTAACCCTAACCATAATAACAATATAATTTCAGCTATGTGCGTTGTCTCAAATTCAGATTCTTGTGTGTGATGTCTCAACATTCATTGTCTCTCACTAATCACAAAAGACAACGGGGACAAGAATAGTGGTTTGTTGGTAAATTGTGAAAGTCATGATTGCTTGATCCCCTGCACAAATGTTCATACTTGGGTCTAATATAATTTGTCGACAGGATATTCATCTTTTCCATCATTTGGAGGTGTGACGGAGTATATCTTACTTAGCTATTTTTTTCACATTGGTGCAATAATTTCCTCCCTAAAAAATATTACTAGCTAACATATATGTCGATAACAGAATAAACCCCAAGTCCTAAACTCTAAATAATTTTTTAACAATTACTTGTGAAAAAATCCACTAGAAATATTGGACTAATTACCAGCGGATTTATCTATACCAGCAGATTTTATGACGAATAAATAATTATGGTCTAATTCGATCCAAGATATAAAAACACACTTTTCAGTGGATTCTTCACATGAAATCCTCTGGTATTGGCGACGGATAATATTTGCTGTAAAAATTCACTTGTATTTGACATTTTTCTAATAGTGATGATTATCGAGATCAGAATGCTAAGAGCAAGGCTTGCTCTGACTTTGAGGATCTGGTACGCTAGAAACAAAATACACCTAATCTGCCGGAAATAAATGCTAAACACACTTTACATCCAAAACAAAAAAAGCTGTTACTCCAAACATATGTAACTTGTACTTAAATCTATTATTTGATAATTGTTTATTAAAGGAAATTGTTTGTTTAATGGCGGTTTCTGCTTAACAGGTTGTGATTTTAATTGGGCTTGGACCTAGTTCCTTTGACATCTCAAGAGAAATTGCATCAGTAGCAAAAGAAGTTCATGTAGCAACAAGGCCGAATCCAGATATAAATTTGAAGTTGGAAGATGTTGGCAATATAAAATACCATACTACGGTAGTTATTATGGATTTAGTTTCAGATTATCATTTTATTTCTAATATTATTCGGTCTGGTGCGATTTACGGATTAATTTAAAAGAATAAATTACACTTTTTAATAATTAACTTTTTAATAGTTTTTATGATTTAAAAATTAATTAATATATATTTTTAATATAAATAAGTATTTATTAAAGCAATTTATAATTATAAATTAGACAAATATGTTATTATTATACATACCACCAAATATGTTTTTATGATAGAATAATTGTTTTTTTTTTTGTAAGACTTAATATTCACTTTAATAATTGCCTTTTATACATCTGAAGATTTATTTGACTATTTATTTTAATTTAAATAATTTGTGTATTTTAGATTATTACTTTCTTAAGAATGTGCGTTTCTTATTGTTGATTCTTGTTCTGTCTTTTTGTCAGATCACATGTATCTATGACAATGGATTGGTTGCCTTTGAAGATGGACTTTCTGTTTATGCAGATGCCATAGTGCACTGCACAGGGTATGCCACGAGAAAGATTCAGCAACATTTTTCATTAAATGATATGAACAATTATCTATGTAGCTGATAATAATTTTGTGGCATTTTTAATTGACAGATACAAGTATCAATTTCCTTTCCTTGAAACGAATGGAGCAGTTACGATTGAGGATAATCGTGTTGGGCCACTCTACAAACACGTCTTTCCTCCTACACTGGCTCCATGGCTATCTTTCATTGGTTTAACATTTAAGGTATTTATCACAAGAAAAATGTTATATCCTGCTATTAAATTCATCGTCCTAATATTTGACATGTGCATCTTTTGTTTGGAGGATAGTATACATTTTGTTTTTACTTGGAAGGACATATTTATTAAAATAATATAATATTGCTCTTATCATAAGTGGTTTCTCACCTATCCTGTGGGTAAATACCCTATACTACTTAATTTATTAATTTTTGATAATTTTAACAACAAAATTAATTGAATTTTGTTATTATTTCATGTTGTATATGATCTTAATTTTTCATCAGTTAAATCATTGAAAGCGTTGACTTATAAGAGGTTTAGAGATTTGCGGATGAAACACCCCTACTTGCCGTTTACGCTATAGTCGTAAACACTGCCTATAGGGTTGTTATTTGCTTTGGTTAGGATTACTTGTAGTCCCTATACGTTGGAAAATATCTCCTTATGAAAGTATGGACCGGTTTAAAATTCTTACATACATATCCACAATTGTAAATAGGAGCCATGCTTCAATGAAAATATATAGCAAAACGGTAAAGCCTTATGGCGTATCCCTAGTCCACCGGGACATTCATAATTCGTCATAACGAGCAAACAATGATAAATACTACCAGGTAATTGGTCCCATAAACATAAGGCAATCAATAATTTACATAATACATTTAGTTCCACAATTTTTCATACAGCATACTACATAAGGGCCTATAACGGAGAAGCTAAGGACTGATCGAGTACTATCCATTGAGTCCGTACAAAATGTTACCACCGGCTATGCTATTGTTCCGTCACTACTCTTCCTCAGGGTCTTCGTCTGGGTCTTCCTCTTCCTCCGAATCTAGCTCCATGGGGTCCTCCTCGTCTAAATCGTTGGTGGTGGATGCTGGGGAGTCTAGGACTGGAGAGTCATTGTCCTCCTCTACTTCTCGGGTGATCTCGGAGATTGAGGGAAGATCTCGGTGTGACGTGGAGGGTCCTGCCTTGGCGTCGTGGGTACGAGGTGCCAGGAGACGTTTGAAGAAAAGGTTAACCCTCTTCCTTCGTCCTTGGCGGTAAAAGTGCGACCGTGTGGGAGGTGGCAAGGAGTTCGAGTCCACCTCAACGTCGTCCTAGATAATCAGAGTGGCAAGGGTGGATCCTAGGCCACCTGTGGGTAGACAGTCCATGCTCCTGTCGCAACCCTAGTGTGGGGTTTAAAAGGCTTAAACCTGTACCCCGGCTGCGTCTGTTTCGTCGGTGAAACGCTCGTCGCGGTCATCTGGCATCATAAGCGAGTGGGGGTGAGAACCATGCGTTCTCAATGAGCATCTATAACGGTTACTACTTTTCTTTGTCTCGGTTATGATCCAGGTCGCTCTGGAGATCTCTAAGTGTCATACCATTCTACGTTTCCTAGTTCAGTTTTAATCTTGTTATTCCTGAACGACTTTATCTAAATTACTAAGTGCAAGGGGATAATCTAATCTTTTCCCTAGGGTTTAAGGGTTCTTTATCGAGCTTCTTAACATTAATTGTACGATACCTAGGGTGCTTTAGGGTTTATCTTAGGGCAATCAGGTCGGGCCCTCTTGCCATACATACGTTTACACATATATCTATATATATATATATATAGGCATACACTCATAATCCATGCATGAGGGGCTTGGGGATTCTCTTACGCGCCCTAAGGCTGCGTTCTTTTTGTTACTTTTCATGTTCATCATTCTCCTTTGTAATCCGTCGTCCCCATTCAGCTACAACCCACTTACTATTCCGTATCATCGACGACTGAGCAACGCTCCTTTCCCGAGTGGTAGCTAACCACGACTGCTCGAAAGCATTCTTCATCGAACGACTATAAGGAGTGACCATCTGGCATGCCAGATGGTGAGGGGTCGCCCTAGCAGCGTCACCAGGAGTGGACTCATTTTTTTCATTACATTCTCTTTAACTTGATCTTTGCACGCTCCTTACTGGAGGCCTTAACTTTCATTCTATTGACATAACTTTACTTTTTTGCTTTTTCTTCATCTTTAAATTCGGGCAAAGCGCGCGTTCAGGTCTAAGCCTGCGTTTCTTAATCTTTGGACTAGTTTATCTTGCTAAACTAGCAGGGGCTTGTCAAGCGTGATGTGCCAAGAGAGGGGGATTCCCTATTACATATCTACGTACTTTTCTTCAAGGTATATTGGGTCCTCTGTGGCCAGAACCTTCTTAAGAAATTTCGTTGTTCCCTATGATTCAATTATGATCTTCGGTTAATTTCTTAGGTGATGAGATTCTAGTGATCTAGCGTTACCCTATAAACCTAGTGGCAACCGAGTCCTCATGATGCATGACAACATAATCAAAGCTCATAGAATATACCGCACATACACATTCATAAGGAAGATTTAATTCTGGGGCTGAAAACCCTAAGTCATTCGAATGACACATTCAAGTCATTCGAATGGCACTGAGTTCTGGCCCTTGGGGTGGTGCAAAGGGATAAGTCATTCGAATGACCTATGAGTGGTCATTCGAATGATTCTAGCTTTATCTTTTTAACTGATGTTGTGAGGTTTCATCCGAATGACCAAGGCCTGAGCATTCGAATGACTCGCCCCTGTGACATCAAAAATGCTAGTTTACACGACTCATTCGAATGACCACAGGGTCATTCGAATGACTCGTGTTCTTTAATACTTGTTTTCAAAATCCTTCGTAATCCATTCGAATGACCTTGGGGGTGGTCATTCGAATGACCACTAACCTGTAATAGGTTCTGATGGTTTTTCTTAACTCCCATCCATGCACCAACCCTTTTTCATACATCAAACAACACAAACAACTCACATAGATCACCAATAGGTGATTTAGGCCTAGCTTCCCACCTTCAAAAGGGTTTGTAGATGGAAGAATGGTTGAGGAGGGATTTTCCTCCAAGAATGCTTGAAACTCCTTCCTCCAAGCCAAGGCCACCTTCTCCAAGGAAAGCTTGATGATGGTGGCTTGATTCTTTGGTTCTCTTGGGAAGAAAATGAAGAGAATGAGATGATGAGAAGTGGAATTGAGGTTGCTGATGGGGCTTCGGTCTCTCATGGAAAAATGAAGGAAATTTGAATAAAAATGAGTTAAGTGCCATGATGGGTGAACAGTAGAAAGCATGGCCATAGGTAGGGTGATTTGAGGTGTGTAGGAGAGTTGGTTATGGGGGTATGGTGATGGGATCACATGGCTGATTGGGAGGGAAATTCTCCAAAAATATGTTCCGTGTTCAGTCGTGTTTGGTCGTTAGCTGTCCGGTTACGTGTATGTACACGTGCACGAAAAATTAACGAACGACGTCGAATTTATTTAAACATAATTGTGCATTTATTAAGAACTTAAAATAAGGAATTGACATTTACCGGGGATATTCTGAATTTTCCCTAGTAAGAAATGTATCTTTACGGATATTGCCGGTACTTGATTAAATTCTCGTAACGATCGAGAATCGTTACGAAAATTATTTAAACATGGAAATACAGTCCGCGAAAAATTCCAAGGAGGTTTTTAATTCAATTCACGGTACTGTCGACTCGGATATTGATCTTGACAAAGATCGAAAATCAGTTCGGATTTTGTAAATCTCTGCGGGATCTCAAAACGCTAATTTGACCAGGATTTTTATGGGTTAAGCATGTCGGCTTAATCCTCCTTATATTTTTATTCATTAATCATCTTTGTAATTATTCATTTTAGCGAGATTTCCGTGACGGAAAAATCCGGGATGTTACAGCGGACTATTTGGGCTAACGATGCATCTTTCTACAAATATTGTATTAAAAAAATATTAATTTATCACATTAGATCATATAGTTCATCCATATGTCATATTAGATAATGATATGATAGCAAAATTCGATAAATTTCATTGTAAAAATCATTAAAAAAATGGATAAATTAAGTAGTATAAGTATTTATCCCATGAAATAGGTGAGATACCACCTTTATTCATGTTAAATAATTTTCTTTTCACGGTTATTTTATATTCATTTAGATTTATTTTCATAAAAACTTCGAATCATATATTATTGCTCTTAGTAAACCCAAGTATAATTGATTATAGTTGGCACGGACAGGATTCCGTTTTCCATGTAATTGAGTTGCAGGCCAAGTGGGTAGCAAAAGTTTTATCCGGAAAGGTTCTGCCAACGGAGGAAGAGATGATGGAATCTATCAAAGACTTCTATCAATTCATGGAAAAAAATGGGTTACCTAAGCGCTACACGCATTCCCTTCGTCCATTCCAGGTATGTATGTATGTATGCATGCATGCATGCACGCACACCGGTTTTCCTCGTTCGTGCGTTTGCATTTCATTTTATGCAATTATAATACTGTAAATTAGTTCCAATTTATATTCCCTTCTCGTTGAATAGTATTTCTTGCTCTCACATATTGTATTCTTGTACACAAAATTGCAAAGAATTGACGGTGATGACGTGTCCGTTAGCTCCGCGGACGTGGCGTGCCACGTGGACTCGCCACGTGACATAACCCGGTTCACCCACCAATGGCCCATAACCCGGTTCAAGCCTGTGATCCGACCCAGTTTTCTTTTAAAAAAAATAATAAAATTCCTAAATCCCCAAATCCTACTTCCAGCCTCCCTCTTCCTGTCCACCCCAAACACAACTCCTCCTGCCCCGTCGTCGTAGTCCCCGCCAGACCTTCGGCGTCGTCGCCGTCGCGGGTCGTCGAGAAGAGGGTGTGTGTTCCTGGATGAAGGCAGTGTCCACGGCCAACGCAAATACGGCAAGCTCAAGGACAAGGACGACCCCGACGGTTCCGAAAACCACCGCCGGATCACCGACGCCCCTCACCACAACACCCAGTCCCTGGCGGACAACGACGCCTCCCTCTCCCCGCTCTCAAAATCCCCCTAGTCCTCCCACACGAACTCCGACGATAACCCCAACGATGACCCCCCTCATCGGCTCCCTGGTCCGCGAGGAAGGCCACATCTACTCCCTCGCCGCCACCAAGGGCCTCCTCTACACCAGCTCCGACAGCAAGAACATCCGCGTCTGGAAGAACCAGAAGGAGTTCGCCGGATTCAAGTCCAACAGCAGCTTGAGCAAAGCCATCGTCATCGCCGGCGAGAAGATCTGCACCGGACACCAGGACGGACGGATCCGAGTCTGGAAAGTGTCCAAGACCAACGAAACCGTTCACCGGGGCATGCTGATGCTCCCCACCCTCCGAAACTACATAAAATGCTCCATGAAGCCCAGCAACTACATCGAGGTAAGAAAGAACAAGAGCGTGATATGGATCAAGCACTACGACGCCATCTCCTGCCTCGCCTTAACGGATGACCATTCTCTCATCTAGCCTTAACGGCGCCGGTGGTCTGTTAGGGACGACGGCGACAGAGACGAAGAGGAGGAGTTGTGTTTGGGGTGGAGAAGAGGAGGGAGCCTGAATTTGGGGATTTAGGAATTTAGGAATTTAATTTTTTTTTTTAAAAAAAAGGGTCGGGTCACGGGCTTGAACCGGGTTATGGGCCATTGGTGGGTGAACCGGGTTATGCCACGTGGCGAGTCCACGTGGCAAGCCACGTCCGCGGAGCTAACGGACACGTCATCACCGTCAGGTCCCAAACGTTAACATGGACCAAAATCAAACTCTCAAATTTTACAGGGATTAAAATCTCCATAGAGGGACCAAAACCAAACTTTCCCAAATTATAAGGACAAAAAACTTAATTAACCCTATTTTTTAAAATCTCGAAACATTGATATTTTCATCAACAGTTGATATTAGAACTCAAATCTAATACTATGAGTAGTTGAGTTTAATGTGGTCATGTGGACGGGAAACACTTACTTTAGGCCCTAAATGTATAAGTGTGAGTCATTTTAGTCCTTGAATTTTAATGAGTCTATTTAGTCCTGAAAGTATAGGTCGTGATTCATTTTAGTCTTATAGTATATTTCCGTGACGGAAATATTGACATATCATGTTAATTGCCACGTAGGTATCAGTGGAATACTCACGTTTGTCCCTAAAAGTATAAACATGAACCATTTTAGTCCATGAATTTTCAAATGAGCCTATTTAGTCTCTTAAAGTGTAAGTATTGACTTTAATTATATATATCAAAAATATTTTCAGGATTTCAATGCTTTCAATACATTAAAAACTTGAAATTTTATCTTTTTTAAAAAAAATTTACATTTATTAATTTTTGGGTTAAGGGGTTGTTTCAATTTTTTTTAATTTTAAATTAAAACCGAGTCGGGTGGGCATAGGTTGGTGAGTATGGGTCAAATTTTAATATTTTGGGGTTATGCCACGTGGCACGCCACGTCAACGGCATTAGCGATCACGTCAGCGCCGTTAACTCCCATCTAGCTCTAGGGACTAAAATCAAACTTTCAACTTTCGCAGGGACTAAAACTTTCATACAGGGACTAAAACTAAACTTTGAAATTTTACAGGAACTAAAAACATAATTAAGCCTTAATTTTTTATCAAGTCTTTTATTAACAAAATTATTTAATTAAATGTCATATTATATTATTAATTATACATTGCATATTTAATTAAAAGTTTTTGTTGTTATTTAATTGAGTCTGGTTTAGCAAGTCAACTAAGTTTTTATATTTATTTAATTAAGTCTGGTTTAGCAAGTCAACTAATGGCCTAGTTGTGCGGTTAAGTCGAGTTTAATATTAATGGGTCTGACAAACAATAAACTACTTAGTGTAAAGCATATTTATTAATAACAATTATGTTTATCATCAATATTCAATAATTTTTACTATTTAAAATTTTATTTACAAAGTAATAACTTTTCTTGATTATTTAAATTTAAAAATAAATTTAATTATAAAAAACCTTATTGTCATGACAATAAATATTTATTTTGATTGTGTTTTGAAGATGTGATGCAAAAATGAGAGAGCTATGAGTGGGTTTAGGTTAAAAGGAAATGAATTCTCTCATTTGTAATTTTTATATGACAATATCATGTGTAATCTTTTACTATCAATTTTTTCATTGCTTATGTCATCTATATGCCCCCACATTTTAAATTATGGTAGGAGATCACACATGATCTTCTCATGTGAAAATTACACTTGAGAGGATCTATTTTCAGGTTAAAAATGAGATCTTAGGGTTTAATAAAGGAAAAAAAATGAAATATTAGAGATTAAGACCTTTTTTGACAAATTTTAAAAATTTTAGGGACTAATTTGAACCAAAGTTTTGTCATACCACCTCACACTAATGAAAATTGAGTGAATGACAAACTTGATTTACGACTTACACTTTCAGGAATTAAACAGTCTCATTTTAAAATTTAGGGATAAAAATGACTCAACATACACTTTCAAAAACTAAAATAAGTCTAGTATAGATTGACACATGTTAAGGTTAAGGTAGCTATACTTTTCTGCACTTACCTATTCTCAAATTGCTCCATGGCAGGTTGATTACAAACATTGGCTGGTTGCACAAATTGGGTTACCTCCTTTGGAAGATTGGATGGAGACTATGTATTCACTGTGCTTTAAGAATCTTACTGAAATGAATGAACGGTACAGAGACCAATGGGATGATGCTTGTTGGGATGCCATCATTAACAGCGCATTGGCTTCCTAGCTGCAAAGATATTACATTTTCCATGCGAATTATTGACTTGGATTATATATTTTATTCACTTGGTTTATCTCAATAATATAGTTTTTAAGTACGATTAAGTAGAGTTTTGTCAATTTTATTCTGGATTTTTTTTATAAAAAAATTAATTTTGATATAGTAGTGGTTATAATTAGGGGTCTTCAAATTCAATTAAAACTTAAGAAAACGAAAAAAAAAATAAAATAAAATAAAAAATAAAAAATCAATTCAAATACAAAAGAAAAGGATTAGATTAATTTTCATATTGAAAACTCAATTTGAGCTTTGTGAAGGAAAATAATCCTCACTGGGAGATCTTATCCCCTTCATGGGCCTACAGTTAGATTGGGCTAAGTTAATCAAATTCCTAATAATCAAATTTCGTAAGGCGCTTTTCTCAGGATCTTCATGCCTCTGATCTTCGCCTTGTGTGCCTCATATCGGTCACCAATAGGAGGTTTGGCAACTATATCCTCCTCTATAGTCTCTACCGCGGCCACGCCCCCTTGTCGCTCTCGGCCACCTATTCCAGCGAACGCAGTTGGTGCCATGGTTGGGTTTAGTGTTCTCTACCCAAACTTCAGTTGCAACATTAACAGGAGGTACTCGTGTGCGACCCATATTTCTGCCAGCCCTTATTTCAGTCGCTAACTTTTCTCTTTGTTCCTTCAGGGCTCTTTGCTTTCCTTCCTCCTCAGCTTCTCTACGTCGCGCGTATATCTTCGCAGCACTTTTACTGAAAACAACACTGCAGTGAGGCCACAAGATGATTACTCGTATTTTGATTGCTTGAACTTGCCTCTTTATTTACTCTCAAACCTTCTGGTCACGTTGTGAATTGTGGCGACCCTAACAACTCTTTTATGGTCAAACCATAAAACCTATGAAATGGCTCATTGGGTTAATTTTTCATCGTAGACTTCTAAACACATTTATTTTTATATCAACCAAGGAACAGAAAAACATCAATGCATGTTAAAAATACAAACTCTAACCCTAAGAACCTACTCTAGGCCGAAACCTTCACATACAACACACAAGACTACACACTTGAGTTTCTTGCCAAAACTCTTGTCATAAAACTTGTTTAAAACATTATTAGTGTTTCAATAGTACAAATACTTTTTATCAAACAACCCTTAGCCTCAAAATACTCTTCAAAGTCGAGTTGTACAGAAGAAAACCTTAACCCATCATAAACTCATTTTTAGACAAAACTCATTTCACAAAGGGGGTTTAGAATCATTTCAAGAGAATAAATCTAAGTCTAGTTTTTAAAAAAGAACCTAAGAAAAAAATTTTACTTAAAAAGGGAAGCAACTTATTTTTTTAGGAAAAACATATTTTTAAGGCCAAATCTCTACACAAACTCCTTTAGAGTTAGGCAAGAAACTCAAGAACAACAAGATAAACAAAAACAATACTTGGGAACCGTGAGGGACCCTAAGAAACCGAATCTGTCCCTGCACCTCCAGGGGTAGAAAATCAACTTTAAAAAGTGAAAACAACATGGAAGACTGAAGGGAACCAATGAAACTAATCACACATGCAAGAACTCACATAAACTCACAAGAAAACTCATTTTTCTCATACATGCAAGCCCCCAAAGAACCCAATTTCGTGGTGAACATCATAAGAAAATTATTTTACCTAAAATATAACAAACATACAAGGCCAATATACCTCTTGAACTCATGGAAACATAGTTTCCTCATTAGGAAACTCAAGACCAACATAAGACAACCAAACACACACAGAAGGCCTATGAAAGCCCATCAAGGCCGAAATGCTAGGGGACTTGGATGGACATAAAATCTGAATTCTTTTAAGGAAAAATATGGAGAAATTGAATCCATGACTATTTTTAACATGCAAGAGCATAGAAAGTGTTCTATGCATTATAAATCCCATTAAAAAAAACCCCATTTTTTCATACATGCATTCAACAAAAAAAAATAACCATTTTCGTGATGAGCAAGAAGAGGAGAATATTATACATTCTAAATTAGTTACATGCAGGAAAAACAGCAAACACATGCAAGAAAAAGTCCACCTTTTTACAAATAAAGACTATGGTCTTAAAGAGGAAGATGAGTGTCATCTTTTTTGTGAAGAGTGTATGGTGCTTTGAGAAGTTTTTGTGGGTGAGTAAAGGATGGGAATTTCATGGTTTTAAGGAAGAAGAAGAGAGGAAGAAGTCTAAAATTTATTTCTCCAATCTTAAAGAAAAAATGGGAGCTTTGGAGTTTTTGGCCGTTGGTTTGAAATGAGACAAGGTTTTAATGATGTTTCCCTTTTCAAGAGAAATTTAGAGAAAAGAGGGAGGGGTCAGTCACATCCCACAATGAGGGAGGAATAAATGTTATTAGTTGAGGGAAAAACATCTTTAGTTTGTTCGGTGCGCGAGTCATCGCGTGCTGGAAAAATTAGAAAACAACTGATTTTTTGATTTTTGTCATATCGGGACCAAAATAAATAATTAAACTAAAATTATTGTGGGAGTGAGTTCCCCAGGGTCTCTAGTCTCTAAGGAACCTTAGACAGAGATAGAGTAAGCCCTGTAGGCCAGCGAGTCCGATCCTAACTCTTAAACCGTAATTCCAATCATCAATTTGACGAAAGTTTTGAAATCGATGTGACTAGAGAAATATTATTATATAAATATCATATTATGACTATATGGTTCAATATTATGTATAATTATCAGATAATTATTAATTACTGTGTAGCAGAAAATACTATGTTTATGTTCTGTGAAAAATGGGTCGTTACAAAGTTTGTGGTCCAAAATGGTCCTCAACAAGAAGCGTCCCTGTTATACTCCTACTTTAACCCTTTGCTTGGTTTAAGATAAAACAAGAGGAAAGAAATTGGAAGGGAGGGAAAGTGGATAGAAATTTTGGTTTTTTCTTGCTTGCATAATAAGAGAAAATGAGAGGAAAGAAAATTTTATGGTAGATCCTATCAAAAATGTTTTCTTTTCAAAGATGAGAAGAAAATGGAGAAACAATATGTTTTAATAATAAGTTTACAATTTTAACCTTATATCAATTTTTTCTATTATAAAGGAAATGATAAAAAGGTGATTTAGACATTGTTATATTTTCTTTCTTCTCACTTTTATATTAAACAAAAAAAACACACTATTTTCACTTCATTTTCTCTTCTGATTATTTTCTTTCCTCTCATTTGCTCTTCCTGTCCAACCAAAGTGAGTGTAATACCCATGTTCTTCCGGATTCTTATCTTGGTTTGAGCAAAAATGATCAGTTGATTGCATTTATAAATATATGAAATAGTAGAATCCAAAGCTGCTTCAACTAACCATCTATTTTTAAATCACGTCCAGATCACGTGACATCCCAGTTGTAAGTATAATCTGTGGTGATTTAGCATTGGAAATCGCAAGCTGAATTAGTCAAAGATTTGTCACATGACGCACCTGCAAACCCTGCAAAACGTTCAAATTTAGTCCAATGCACCAGGCAAAATGAATTATAATAAAATTGATATTCTTAACATTAGCATTAGACACACGCATATATTCGAGAGGGATTTTGTGTCCACGCTCATCATCAATACATGAAGCATAGGGCAAGTAAAAGACATCCTCTCATTCAGCAAAGACCATGAAATCCATTTCCACCTTAATGATTTCTGTTATCTTTGCAGTTACATTGATGCTTTCACTCCGGGAAAATATGTGCCATGCTACTAGGACTCACCCTTCTACTTCCTTTGTGTCTAAAATGCTTCCTACTCATTCAATCTCGGACAAAGAAGGGCCAAAATCAATTCCTGAGCCTTTGATAGCTGCCAGCGTTAGATTGATTCCACCCAGCAGACCAAATCCTACCCAGAACAAGTAATATTCCCCCTTTCTTCAATTAGTGTCTGCTAATTGTGTTTTCCAATATTATATATATGTCTAGAATTTGACAACAAAGGGTGTATATGTGTACCAGGTTAAAGCCTAAAGATGAGGTGCTAAGCTGAGGGAACTGCCATAGAGCTCTGAAGATTAAACTATAAGCTGCAGCATGAGCTCTTAATTGCTCTTGTTTTTCTTTTTTTGTTTTCTGACAGTATTCTAGCTTCCAGTTTTTGTTAGGTTTTTTAAATGGTGAGAGTGGTACAGTTAAATTTAAACTGCATTTTAGTATTTTTTTTCTCGTGTAGCTGTTATAGATTATAGCTAGGGAATACAAGAGTTACTGAATGTAAAGGAGATAATATAATACCCATGAAAATCTCTAGACCATTTTTTGTCTTTGGGAATTAATAGATTGAAAACTTTTTGGTTACTTAATTAAACAAATCGCAAGAACTCACGGTTGTATGATTCTCAAGGCCGAAACCATTAGCTTCCTTTGTTTAACGCCATAGTTATATCAGAAAGCTTCCATGTTACTCAGCAATCCCATAAAAATGGTGTTTTTATTGAGGAATCGAGGGGGAACAGCCTATAAAAGATGAGCAACATAAAAAAAAAAAAAAAGAGTTGGTTCTCAACTATTTCATGGGATAAATACTTAATGCTTTAAATTTTTTATTTTTAATAATTTTTATAATTAAATTTATTAAATTTTATTATTAATTCATGTTCTATGTAATCGTAATAAATTTTTCATTAGTCAAATCATTGAAAAAGCTAACTTATAAGAGGTATAGAGATTTGTGGACCATTTAAGTTTACGATACATCTCTCTACAAATATTGTATTAAAAAATATTAATTTATCGCATTAGATTATATACTTCATCAATATGTCATATTATATCATGAGATAATAATAAAATTCTACAATTTATTTGCAAAAAATTATAAAAAAATGGATAAATTAAGTAATATGAGGTATTTATCCTATAAATTAGGTGAAAAATCACTTTAAAAAAATTACAGGGACTCAAGAGTATGCTTTTGTTTCATCTTTTAAAACAAGTGATTAAAAAATTAATTTTTGATATAAAACTCAAAAAATTAAAAATAGATATTTTTAAGAAGTTATTTTGGGTAGGTTATCCAAAATAGATGAAAATATATTGTTTTTTGAGATTTAGATTATTTTAAAAAATTTATGTAAATATAGGGTCATTTGGATTGACTAAAAAATTATTTATTTTAATTGTATTTTTAAGTATACCTTTTTGTAAATAGGTTTAGTTTACAAATACATGGTGGATTTTGTTAAAACCACTCCTTCTTGCATTTTTTTTTAAAGTAGAACCTTTCTAAATTAAAAAAAAAAAAAGTGGTATTTTACATTGTTTAAAAAAATAGTTTTTTCTAAATTGTATTTTAACACTTGTTATTTTTAAAAAGTCAATCCAAACAAACCAATATTAAACCAAAAAAGTAATTATTTTGACAAATAATGTGAAACAAATGCAACTTACACACAATAGGTACATACTATAATTTACCTCTCATTCCAGCATTGCCATATAAATCGAAATGATAAAACCCTCTTTTGATATTATAGTTATACTTGAATAATTATTTTGTTCCCGTACTGTTAAAAATATTTAATTTAATCCTCTATATTTTTTAAAATGAATCAGTTTAAGAATATTTTTTATATTTAATCGCACTTTTTAAGTGTGAGTAATGTTGTTGTGGTTAAATGTAAAACATGACTAAACTTACTTATGTTTGAAAAAATAACATCAAATTTAATGTTTTTAAAAGTATGAGATCTAAACAATTATTTAAGTATAAATATGAAATTAAAAGAGGATTTTATCTAAACAAAACATAGAAGTACTTTAAGCCAAATTCTTGACCTTCGACACAGTATCTTCCACAAACAAAATGAGCTTCGATAGAACCAAGATGACGTAAGTTGATTGTATATCTTCAACATTGAACATCTAGACAAACTAAAAGAATTTTGAGCAAATTGAAAGAAAGAGGATTAAATAGGATACGATACAATTGTTTGTAGATAGTGTTCCAGCAAAACCATGGAAATGTGTCATAAAATTAGCGAAAGAGTGGATACATGACAATAAAACGCGGTTCGACATAAAGCTTATGACCCCAAGTTTATCAACTTTTTAATTGATATAAAGAATACAATGGAGAAAACTAAAGAAATAAAAAAGTTTATAAACGCCTCAACATCTTAAATTCGAATACACCTCACATGTATACATTCAAAAATCTTTGAATCAAAAGTTATGTTTTGGACTGGGCCTTAAAGGCCCATTCATGAACTCGAACCCCATGGTCTATAGAAAGATCCAACCCAAACAAGCTTTTCCACCATAAACACTCAGACAAATCCTCAGCAAACATTATTCCATGGATCTTGGAGAGGAATCCGAGCGAGAGAATCTCGGGCCAGCGGTGTTACCAAGTGGTTTCAAATACACAAGAGGGGGTGAATTAGGTATACAACTTTTTCACAAAACTTTTCTTACTTAGAAAATAAGCTAGGAAATCTCAACAAAGATATAAGAACAAGCAATAAAGCAAGCTAGCACAAGCAATAATAAAGTAAATAGTTAAGGGATAGAGAGAATGCAAACTCAATTTATCCTTGTTCAATCACCTTGTGATTTACGTCCAGTCCCCAACCTACTTGCTCAAGATTTTCTCTACTATCTTCAAGCTTGAAACTTAGGTGCTTGAAAAACCTTTACAAGTAAGAGCACTCTTCACACCTTGTGCTTGAGCCTCAAATAATCTTCCTTAGGGATTCCACCCTAATCAACCTAGAGCGATATCTCACCCTCTTTACAATAGTATGGAATTTATGAATTGGAAACTTTCTCAAAGAGTGGATAATACAAATTGAAGCTCTATTGGTGTATTTGTAAAAGATTGGAGTTTAGGAGTTTAGGATGGGAGTTTAGGAGTTAATGTTCTACATTGAATCACTGAGTTAGGTGGGTATTTATTGAGCTCTAAGTGATCCTAGTTGTTGTGCAATTAATGCTCAAGAAATAGTATAGCAGAACTAGCTGTTGCTATCTTCAGAGACTGAGTCGTTCGAATGACTAACGTTGGTCATTCGAATGACTTATGCAATGTAGCCGTTGTGTGTCTCTTGTGTTAGAGTCATTTGAATGACTTTACCTGAGACATTCGAATGACTTTACCTGAGACATTCGAATGACTTATGCAATGTAGCCGTTATGTGTCTCTTGAGCCAGAGTCATTCGAATGACCTTACCTTGGTCATTCAAATGACTTGTGCTTTGCATAGGTCACAGATAGCACAAGAGATTTGCCAATCGAATGACTACATTGAATGTCTCGTGAGAAAAAGTCATTCGAATGATTTGTTCATGAGTCATTTGGTTGACTTGTTCATGAGTCATTCGAATGACTTGCTCATGAGTCATTCGATTGACTTATGCAAGTCTTGCCCAATCTCATCATTTTTCTTGTCCTTCTTGATTCCTTCGTTTATCTAATTCATTTTTAAGTCGTAGAATCAAAGATTTTTTGTAGGAGCCATTTTAGAAAGCATTTTAGAGAGTTTATCACACATACACCTTTAACAAATTTTCTAAGTCCTAAATCTATATTTTCATTGAATTCCTTGACTTGGAAACGAGCATCTTTGTCTTCATCAAAATCTACAACATGTAGCATTCACAAGCAGAAGTCACGGCTCCCACCCAGGTATTTAAGACGACTCGGCACACCAGGTACGACCTAGAACCCATCTCCTGTTAACCTTACTCTATCATCTTACCTTTACTAACTTGAGCGTCAGAGTCATTGTAAGTACCTACTCCGGTATCCCGAACCCTCAGAGGAGCTCTAGGATCTAAATTGCACTGAGGAACTTACCATTCGGTACCTTTGGATCCCAATCGCATTCTAATAGTCCTAGTTCAAGAAGAGGTTTTGCAAGACGTAGAAGTGGTAGAGGTGAAGGTAAAGGAGGCAGAGGAAGGGGCATAGACACTACCACTATTGGGAGAGGGAGACCTTTCTATACTTTTTGCAAAATGTATGGCCACATTATTGACCAATATTGGGAAAAGCATGGTTACCTTCCTCACATCAAGCCTCCACCTCATAGCAGATGAAACAATAGTTATATCAATCACATTTCCTTTGAAAATTTTGCAAATGAGGAATACAAAGATTTTCCTTTTGCACAAACTACAAATCTTAATTTCTTCCCAAATTGATTTGACTCATGGGAAATATGATGTAACTGACATATCTCCTTACTTGGCAAAAAATAAATCCTCTTGTAGAGAAGCTATGCGAAATTCAACACCCTAATAATAACATTGTCAGAGATCTTTCCACAATTCTTGTGTATTTTCAATCTAGAATACACTGTTTTGAATATTAGGACTCAAAGCTGAATTAATCCACAAAACCATGTAGGTATTACAATGATCCCAAACCTCAGAGTAGATCATGTGGTAGAGGTTTCATTAAAGTGCCATCAACAAATTTCAACTTGTTGTTTTCTTTTTATTTTAATGCTAATTTCATGATTCTTGACCAAGAATGATAATTTTGAGTGGTTAAAACCATAGAAATCATTGAAGAACTTGGATTTTTACTAGAATGAATGAATTAAGGACTTAAAGGATCAAAACTAGGACTGTGTGGTGGATTTATACTTACATTGAGTGGGGGATGATTCCTTGTAGAAGGGAAGGGATTGATCGTTGGTTCTTAACTGCTCACACTAGGAAATTGAGATTGATCTTCATTGACGCGATTGGCCATGGATTGTTCTTAAAGATTCAGAGAATTTAGAAGGAAGTGGAGAAGATTGAGAAATGTCGGTGCTGGAAAAACTTCTGCAATCACTAATGAAATCTCAAATAAACTGAAGAAAATTGGTCAAGATTTTGAGATGCCATAGTGAATACTTTCAATCCATGTGAATATTTCAAAGGACTTGGAAGAATTCAAGGTGGATGTGTACAATTTCTGAGAATTTGTGGTTAAAAGTTGCAGGAACAAATGAACAACAATGGAGCAAGATTGACCTAAGAAGCATAGTGAGGTAATCACAACATCACGTAATTCATTACACATGAATCCAGAAATCATGTAATAGATTGCAAAGTCATGCAATCGATTACCAATGGACGATATGGCTAAAACGAGATGACTTTTCATCAATGGTTGTGTCTCTTAAAAGTCAATTGACTTCCACGGCTTTAAAGCCTATAAATGCCCTTTTTGATGCAACAAGAAAACACTGAGTATCAATTATAATTAATCATTCTTTTTGTTCCATCTATTTTGAATCAAAGTTTTGGCCAAAAGAGAGTTGTCACTTGCAAAACTTCCTAGTTCTTAAACTTGTGTAATTTTCTCTTTATGAAAGTAATTCTTATTCATCTTCTTATATTTCTAATTCAATTGTAAGAGGGCGAGACATCCCTTAAGTACATTAAAAGTGAGACATTTCTTTTTATTAAGGGACTTGATCTTTAAGGGCGAGGGATCCCAAGAAGTGAAAGTACTCAAGTGTTGTAAAGGTTTTCCAAACACCTTAAAGGATTGGATCTATTGCAAAAACTCGAGCATATTGCTTGGGGACTTGACGTAGGCCACTCACTAAAGGTAATTGAATCAGGAAAAATTTCATGTTTGGTTTTCTCTACCCCCTTACTCTTTATGTATTGCAAATTTAATTCCTTCTCTTTAACGCTTTAGTTATCATCCTCAATCTTATTATTCGCATTTTTTTGTGAAACATTATAATTCGTTTTATCAAGCAAAGTTATTAAACTCTCGAGTTAATCTTAAACTCTTATGAGTTTACTATCCTACCACATAAAATGAGTTAACTCTCTTGTAAACTCTTTTTTGTGTAAATTTGACAAAAATCGATTGCGAGTTTACGAGTTCACGAATTTCCAATTTTAAATTAACACTTTATTTTTTCCTTCAAGATGTACAAATTTGATAACTTTTATTGGATACTTAGTTGATTTGTTTATGTTAAACAATATCAATTGAGTTTATTAAACTAATTTTATATATTTATCATAATTGAGTTATGTTTTATTGCACTACAAAGTAATACGCGTGTAACACCCCTAGCTAACTACTTACGCTTAAGTCGTATACAATGCTCACTAGGTTGTTAATAGTTGGTGGGAATACTTATAGTTCTTTATTAATTTCAGAAATACTTGATTAGGGAAAATATGAACCATTTTTAAACTTTTTCTTTTTATAGTTCATTTCATAAGATATGAGCCGCGCTTGATTCCCTATGATTCAATTATGATCTTTAAACATTAGGTAATCATTGTCTAGTTATCTACAGTCGTCCTAAAGCTCCAACGACGACCGAGTCCTCATGATGCATGCTGTCCTAGGTACAACACATAGTCACATAGTCATTTATATCCTTATGTGTATAGTTCAGGAATCCGGGCTTGGTTGGAGTGTGCATCCCATGAAAACTTCTCGTTCAAGGTTAACTGAGTGAACTGGGATTTCTTCAGGCTGCTCAGCGCCCTAGCTAGACCGCTCAGCGTCCATGAAGGACTCCCAGGTTACTTAGTCATTCTTATGCCAAATCTTTTTCACGGATTCAGGTCAGGCCGCTCAGCATACAACTCAGCGGAGCGCTCAGCGGACGGCTCAGTAGAGCGCTTAGCGGTCCGCTGGTCGTGCTGAGGCCAGCATCAAAATTATTTAGTAAGTCCCTGAGGCCTTCCCACACAGTTCCAACCAGCACAGTTATATTTTTCTAACTTCAAAACTACATAAAATCATTCATACATCATGTTAAACATATTTTCTACATAAAAGCTACTACGTTATATTTTCACATAAATACTTATAAAACATTATAATAAACCACATAAACAGTGGGTTTAGGATTACCCACTTCCTAAACAGTTTTTGATCGGTTGAAGTTGATGAGAAAAAGATTCCCTCAAAGGTGGTGTATTCCTACGATTTTTCCTGAGTCTGACAACATAACTACAATGTAAACAAACAAAACAAAAATTTTATGGAATCAGAGGGAAAATGTGCAGCATTTGTGGCCATCTTCATTGACTATTTATAGCCAACTACTTAGGCCAAAAAGAAAAGAGGAAAATGAAAAAAAGAAAATAAAGAAAGGATAAGGATGCATTAAATGCATTCAATTTGCTTTGCTGCCATTGACCACGTGGGTCAATTGTGATGTGCTTTGGTTTGCCACTTTTTCGATTATGTTTGATTGTGTTTGGTCATTAATTGCTCATGTGCAGATATCCTAAAAATATTTCGAACACATAGTCGCGATCTACTAATTTTCTTGGTCATGATGGTATGTCAGGTTAAGGTATTCGTGAACTTATCTCTGTAAGAGTATATTTTACAGATACCTTTGGCACTTGATAACCTTCTGGTATTAACCGAAAATTGATCCGAGTCCCGCGAAATCTCCGTGAGCTTACGAAACCATTATTTTGACTGGTATTTTGGATTTAAGAAACCTTTATAATTAAATTTTCAGTCTAAATAACCGTCTCAAGAATACTTTAATTACGCAGAATTATTAATTACGCGAAACCATTGTAAGGAAAAAATTGGGATGTTCCAATGCATAGTGTATAAAGTATGACATAACAATTAAGAAATGAATTAAGATACATTTTATGATATTTCTTTCATTTTTATAATAAAGTTAACATTTTTCAATGTCAATTATAAATATGACATTTAATCATGTTTAATTACTAATTATATTGCATACATAATATTTTTTTTTCAATATGTAAACTCGTGCAATTTAACCATTCCAGTTTACTCAAAATTCACGATTTTATTTAAATTCTCAAGTTTGATAACCTTGTAATCAAGTTTCTTATAAATTTTTTCAAGAAAAGTTTCAAAGAAAGACTTTTGAAAAAAGTTTAAGAAAATATAAAACTTAATTCACCCCTTCTTAAGTTCTTGATGACCCTTGACAACAAGGATCTAATTGAAGGCGCATGATACCATATCAAAAGTATAGAAATTCATAAATAATGAATAAAAATTTGATGAAATGAACTTCATTCTTTCTGCCATATTCAAGAACAGAGGAAAACTCTACAATTTTAAGCTAAAGTGTTCAATCTAAGAGTTCCTTACTCTGAAGTTAGTTTATATACAAAGTAACAACTAACGCGACTACAACTAACTTTAACTAATCTAAAACTAATTTAACTAACTCTTAACTTATTGAGTCGAGTCCCATTTGTGCTCCTCTTGTATGAGTTACTATATATGTTGCAGCCATGGATTGAGATATGGTGGTTGTGGGCTCAAGAGATGAGTTTTGTGACACCTGGCCATCAAATTCATTTACAGATCCTTGATATTAAGAAAAAATTTGATATACGAATATTAACTTTATGGACAAATTTATTATTTTCTTAAAACTTAAAAATAAACTTGACTAGCACTACTAAGGCAAATTTAGAGATTTACTTTTATTTTACTTTTTATTCTGAATGAGAGCTGGAAGAGTTTATCCAACGAGTGTATTTGTTTATTGAATCTTTGATTTTTTTTTCCTTCCCCTTTTGTGCCTCCAAAGAGGTGACAATAGCACGGACTTTTTTGTTTTGTACATAAAAGCACCGTCTTTGATATCCTTGTTAAGTATAACACAAACTATTTTTATACTTCGTTGGATGTTGCAGATGTAATCTATATTAACTAATAAAATAGATTTTTTTTTCACTACTGGTTTTGAATTTTTTTTTTCTAAACTATCTCCACAAAATTTTACTAAAATTTTTATTTAAATTTAAAATTAACATTTTCTTACTTTTAACATTTAAAAATATAAAAAATAAAATTAAATAAATTATATAAAAAAATTAACATCAATAAATTTAAAATAATTATGTACATAACACAATACATATACTAAACTAATAAAATAAATTAAAGGCTTAAATATGTTTTTATTCGTTAAAAAATATAAATTTTGTGTTTTATCTCTAAAAAAAATTGTTTTGACAAATTTGTAAGATTTAGTCATTATTGTCAAATTAAGTGTGATAGTTAACCTGACAATACACGTGACCTGTCATGTGACAAAATTAACTGTCACATTGATAATTAACTTCCTAAACGAAAACAATTAAATCCTACTAAATTGTTAGGGGCTACTTTCAAACAATATTTTTTTAAAAAATAAAACATAAAATTTATAATTTTTGAAAAGTTAAAAAACATAGTTAAGCATAAAATATAATAGTCGGCGAAAATATGAAAGAGGGACAAGGAGGTGTCTTTATTTAACAAGATAAGATAAGTTGTCCTACAAACTAACATGGAAGAGGTGAGTATCAGGCAGCCATTGTTGAAGAAAAAACTTTACCATGGGAACTGCCCAGGTTGTAAGGTGGATCAAGCCAAAGAGCTGAACCCGGGTGTATCCCTTCAAAATCTTTTGATCATATGGATGGTAGTGTTATGTGCCGGTAAGCATTAAAACTCCATTATCACTTTTGGACCAATTGGTTGTTCCGATTTTGTCTTCAAGTCCCAACTTTGTTGATGCTGCCGTTCTTGGCTTTAGTGTACTATTCCATCAGACATTTATACATATACATACATTTTGTATGTTGGCAATTTGTATTTTTTTCTTCTCGAAGAAAAGAAGAAAAAAGGTATCCTGTATTTGCCAGTTGGATTTAGTTAATAGAGATAATTTTTAAATGTAAAAACCATTGTTAAACCCGCCAGATAATTTACTTTTCTCTTAAATTTAACTCGTAAACACACCCTAACGGTGACTGATTGATTGATTGATTGACTTCACATGTTAATTTCATCTTTCTCTTGAGTGTTTGCAATTGTGTACCACTGCTGGCTCAGAAAGAGTGACCCTTGAATGGGTACCCAAAAAAATAAAAATAAAACTAGTTATAAAATTCTTAATGTCCTCGTCGGTTTGTTGAAAAAACAGTTCTCTCTTCTGATGTCTCTTTCTCTTGTCCTGTACAGCACTGCCTATATCATCTCTCTTTCCATTCCTTTATTTCATGGTGAGTTTAACTATCTACTACTGTTACCTTCTATTTTATTGTGTATATACTTTGATTTTGTCAGATTCGGTGGTTTCTCCCCTATCTTTGTTTGGTGCTTTTGACTAATTAATTGGTGAGTAATTTTCTTAGGCATATCGCTGATTTAAAATGATTTCTTCTTTTTTCTTTACAAACTGATAAAAGGTACCAGTATCCTCTTGAAGGAAATTTCCTTGTTTCTTGAAGGTTACTTGAACACAAACGGAGAATTTTCCCGAGGAATTAATTCGAGGCTTTTCGTTAATGTACAAAGTATCATTCATTGTTTTACTTCTGTTCCCTCTCAACCACATACCGTTTTCAGTTTAACTGATAATTGCAGACTTTGTGGATGTGCCATTTTCAATATCTTTTGTTTATTTGTTTGCCATTCGTTACTCTAGAAATCAAATATTTGGTCATTGCGTAACTTTGATTTGCGACGCACATAATAGACATCCTCAATAATGCAACATTTATTGGTAGGTAAGGGATTTTAATATTGCAAAATCAGAGGCAGATATTGGTTCCTATGCTGGTTATTTGGGTAAGGTTACTTTTAGCATTTTACTTCTTTGATGTCTTCTATCAGTTTATAATTTATTTATTACTGTTAAAATTTTGTAGGATCTTCATTCATGTTTGGCAGATCTTTGACGTCTGTTTTGTGGGGAATGGCATCTGATCGCTATGGTCGAAAACCTGTCATAGCTATTGGGGTTATCACAGTGTAAGTATGTATGTCAATGAGTTGTGCACTTCCTTTGAGCTCTGCAATGTGGTTACCTACAATTATCAATGCTTACTTGATTTCAGTGTCATTTTCAACACACTATTTGGCCTTAGCACAAGCTTTTGGATGGCTGTTATCATGAGGTTTCTTCTTGGAAGTTTAAATGGTTTGCTTGGACCAGTGAAGGTAACATTCTTTAATAACACCTAATAATTAGCGATTCAAACTTCCATTCTTTTATATTTCATCCACCAGAGACTGGGAATAACCAAAAGTAAAAAGAAAATCATTTTGTGCACTTGGATAGAGAACTTTTCATTCTGATTCAAACCTTCATTGACATGTACGTGACGAACTTATCTATTTAACAGGCCTATGCAACTGAAATTTTTCGAGAAGAACACCAATCACTGGGGCTTTCAACTGTGAGCCTAACTAGCTCTTGTCTCATAACAGTTTTTAGATTTGCATGTCCTTAATAATAATTTAAAGGGTGATCTGTTCATAGGTTAGTGCAGCTTGGGGCACAGGTTTGATCATTGGCCCAGCTTTGGGTGGGTATTTGGCTCAGGTATTATTTAATCTATGCCTTCATTTAAGAAGTATTTAATACATCTTGTGATCTTGAGAACAACATTGACACATTTTTCGTGGACATACGATGACTTGGTTTGAAAGACTTAAGCTATATTAGTAAGGCAGATGTTTAAAACACTATTTTATTGAGGATTAGAAAGTATCAATTTTAGAAATCTATCTGATATATTTAACAGATTGTACATTTCATCTTAATTTTTTCTGTTTGGGACTCTCTATATTTGCGAACACACGTTCCTCTAACGCTTTGCAAAATTATGTATTGCAGCCAGTAGAGAAATATCCGCATATATTTCCAAATGGTTCTTTTTGGGATAAGTAAGTCTACTTTTCCATCTCTTTAACTTATATAAAACTTGTGGGTTCAGATTTGTCTTCCATCTTTATCTTTCTATCATTTAATCCTTTAATGATGTGCAAATTTCCATTTGCCAATAGATTTCCATACTTCTTGCCATGCTTTGTAATATCAGGAATTGCATTCGCAGTATCCGTTGCTTGTATCTGGATTCCGGTATGCATCTTTGGTTATAACCAATTTGTTCATTAACTACAGATATATTTAAGATTTTTATGTTTTGAGGCTTTTGCTTAACAATTTACAATGGACAACATTTTTTGTATGACTTGTTTAGCTCAGCCCTGCTTTGTCTTCTGTTGTTTTATTATTATTAGTTAAATACTTGCAGGAAACACTTCACAACCACATTATTGATAACAATGAGTCCACAGATGATGCCAAAGCTTTAGAAAATGGAGGCAGCAGGACTGATGAAGACAATATTATCCAAAAGAATGAAAACCTTCTCCTAAATTGGCCCTTAATGTCATCCATCATTGTTTATAGTGTCTTCTCACTTCATGATATTGCTTATCAAGAGGTTCAAGTTGGTCTATGCATACCATTTAAAAAATTCTGTATGGACTCTCCTGCTTCTTTCTACTCATCCATCAATGCATCTATTAGTGAACGAAGTTATATTTTCTATAGGTTTTTTCGTTATGGGCTGTCACTCCTCCAAGGCTGGGGGGTTTGAACTTCACAACTAATGATGTTGGTAATGTTCTCGCAATATCAGGTACATCTTTGACATCTACTAATGTTCAACATATATGTTTCTTAATTTTCCACATACAAAGATTTGACAAGAAATTTTTGCATTTACATGAGGCAATATGGAAACTTCCTGCTAGGATTTTCCTCTTTACTGGTCCTGTTGAATCCAGATCATGGCCACAATTTAGTTTTTGTTTTGAGGATAAATTCATTGATCTAGGACCATATTGTGAATTGTGGCTTTGTAACTTCACATAAGTATATTTTGCTGTCGAATGTGATATTTGTCTCTGATATAATCTCTTTTTGTGCTTAAATTTGGATGTGTCGGTTCTTTTATTTGGTAAGGAAACGAAAAAATTACTTTGATCTCAAATAGTTACCACTTCCATATTATTTTTAAATCTTTAAATCAGTTGGTCAGGCTGAAATTTTTATGATGGGAGATTTTTACGCAGGCTTCTTCAAAATTTTTGCATGCTGAAATTTCTATTTTGAAACTCTCATGAATGATAAAGATATATATTTTTATTATGGATTTGGTTTTGATATGCAGTGAGTAAGAGTTTTTTTTCACATTCATCTAATCATATATTGATATGCCATTAAAAGTAGTTGACTCTTACAATTGGTTGATGCCTTGATGGTATATACAGGTTCAGAGACAATGTATCAAAGTTGTAATCCTTTTGTCATTATTAGTATTGATTTATGTTGTCCTATTACATAAGAGATATTTAGTATAATTACTGGCTTCTTCTCAAATTGTTAGGTGTCGCACTTATCATCTATCAGAGTATCCTATACCCTTCTTTGGAAAAAGCTTGTGGACCTATTACCGTTTCTAAGATCTCAGGGGTCAGCTTTCCTTTCAACTAATTGTTGCAATTAGTGCAATTCAATTCAGTGTTTCATTGGTTGTTATTCTAATCTATTACTTTGGCTCACAGGTGTTATCCATACCACTCTTGCAAAGTTACCCCTTCATGGCAATGTTATCAGGCTTAACATTATTCATAGTGATTTGTATTGCTTCTATTCTTAAGAATCTTTTGGCTGTAAGTTTACCTATTTCTATTTTTAACCATTCATAAGCAACATTTAGGGTTTAAACCGAATTGAATTGGGTTCAATAAACATCAGGAGATAATTTTATTTGTTGAGGAAATTTGTATCTGCATTACAAATTTGACTGATCGTATTCTTTTTGCTGGACTCAGGTGACCGTCACAACTGGTTTATTCATTATACAAAATAGAGTAGTGGTAAATCTTTCGATAATTTCATTAACTTGTGTTTGGTTAGAAAGGTTGAGATTAGTTTATGATGGAACGGTGGCATGTTTATTCGGAAAACAGGAACAACACCAACGGGGAGCAGCTAATGGCATTGCTATGACTGCTATGTCTTTATTCAAAACAATTGGCCCTGCTACTGGCGGAGCAGTGTGAGTATCCCTGTGATTTCGTTAGCTTTTCTTTGATCTACCAACCATAGTTGAAAATTGTGAATGTAGATCACCATAAAGGAGGATAAAGATTTCAAATGATACTATAAAACTTGGATTGCAATGTACTTTTTCTGAAAATAAATATTATAATGTATAGATTAATTCATCAGTGTCTGAAACTTCATGCTAATAACTTCCTTTATGATATGGTCCTTCTGGACATCTAACTGTTAGCTGACAAGACTGAAAGATGTAGGTTGCCTATTTCGCTGTTTGTGTCAATTTATGCCTTGAACTATATAAATTACTCCTTCCACTAGATCCATTAGAATTTTACATTAATTTATTAGTAAATATTTAGATCCACATGCATCTATGAAACTCTCGTATGATCTTGATCAATGTAGATTAACTTGGTCACAAAAGCGGATGGATGCTTCTTTCCTCCCAGGTATGATGCTGAACTAATATGATTGTGCTGATTTCTATTTTACTTTAGCTGGAAATTCTTTGGCTAGATTGAAATTTCAAAACACATATGAAGTTTTTCTTTTCACCTTCTATGGCCATTAATATGAAAAAAAACATAGGAACCATTTTTGAACAACATAAAGTCTTATAATCTTGAACTGAACCTTTGGATCTGTGGAGCCATTAAGTTCAGTTATTGCATTTGCTTCTATGTGTACAACTGATGAAAAACACAGGAAAAAAGAAAAGCAAATTGTGAATGACGAGTGAACTTACCTCTAACCATTTTGTGTTTTTAGTGGATAAGATTTTTGTGATTGTATAGTAGCTAGTCTTTTTTTTTTTTTTNTAATTTAGTGGATAATATGACTTTTTTATTATGGATAATAATAAGGCTAAAATACCTTTCTAGTCTTCTAATTGTGATCATTTATTCAATTTGGTCATCTATTTGTAATCTGTCAATCAGTTTAGTTCTCCGTGAGTCTCTTAATTCTTTCACTACGTGCTGACGTGGCCATTAGATTGGTGTCAAGACAAGAAAACAAAAAACAATTGTTTTTGCCTCTTAAGGTATTGAGCAGAGTCAAAACAATGTCGTTTTCGATAGTCTAAATAAAACTGCCATAATGACGTCATTTTAGCATAATACCTTACAGTTTTTTTTCCCTCTTAGTACCAAATCGACGTCATTTTAAATGCCTAACAGACATCAACATCATCTGTTAGTAGAAAAATTTGGGGACTAATTGAGGACTAAATTGACTGACAGTTCACAAATAGAGGAGCAAATTGAAGAAAATATAGAATCAAATTGAATAAATGGGTATAATTAGAGGATTGGAAAGACATTTTAGCCTAATAATAACTACTGTCTAGCTAAGATATGGGGTAGACATGCCATTCTTTTGCTAGCTATTACTAGACACTTATCTTTGTACATTAACTGCAGGCACCCACATGGTCTTCTTTGTCCTGAATATAGTCGAAGGACTTGGAATACTAATGATGTTCAAACCATTCCTTCGTGAAAGGAAGAAAACACACTCAGATCAATTAGACTGATACCAATCAATTTTTTCTGGAGGAGGACTAAATTGATTTGATTTGAATTCATCTATACATATTATGATTTGATCAATTTTGAGAAAAATAAGATTTGAATTGATTTACAAATCAATTTGTATCTTTGGAATTCGTTAAAATAAGGATCAATTTGATTTGACTATATTTTACCTCTCTTTGCCCAATCTCTCTTCTTTATCCCTTTAAAAATAACCATACTGAATGCTACAGGTATGACTGTCAAAATGAGTATGGCCTGTGAGTCCGGTTAAATGGGCAAACTTTACATGCAAAAAATAGGCCCATGAAAATTTAAAAACAAAGTAGTATGGTCCATTTAGGCCCGCGGGCTAAATAGGCCAGCATAACAGGCTCATGGGCTAGCTTGTGAGCCTATGAATTTTTTTTTTAATTTTTAAAAATATCAAAATTTAAAAAATTTTATTTTGGACTCTAAATTTTATTTTGGAGTCTAAGAGTTTACAGTTAAAATATTTGGGACTTATAATTGAGCATGTTTAAGCATTTGTTATGTTTAACTATTTAACTATATTTATATTGCTATATAGTTAAAATGCTATGACATAGATATTAATAAATTTTGCATTTCATTCTTCAATGAGTATCTATACCTTACAAGTTGATATATAGTTTCAAACATTGTTTATTATTGATTAATAGACGAGAAAGAGTTCTAATTGTATTTTATCAATAACACAATAGTGCTTACATCAATGTTATATGTCATATTTAATTAATGAAAGTTGTATTAATTCATGAATCGATTTTAAATATCATTTGATAGCATTTGATATCTTTCAAGCACGATAGTTGAAGGAACAAAAAAGATAATATAGTCTCGCAATCAACCATTTAAATTATTTTTCAGATTAATTAATAGATAAAAGATAAAAAATAGTTAAAAATGACTGTGCACACTTATTCACAACTTTTTATTTAAAATCATAAAAAATATATTAAAATTTTATTTTTTTTAAAAAAACGGGCTAGTGGGTTAACCTGTTTAGGCTAGCAAATTGACCATAAACTAGTTGAACTTTAAAAATAGGCATAATTTTGGGAGAATCCATTTAAGCTCGTGGGCCCAAACGGGCTGGACTGGCCCGTTTGACACCGCTAGCTTACAGGCCATGGTAAAGTAATAATGAGATATTGCAGAAGTAATAATGAGATATTACAGTAAAAGACTAAATTTAAGATAGCAAGGCTCCTTTTAACTTGGAACTTGGTCGCAGTTAGGGATCAAAAATTAAAAATTTACCTAATCACTTTCTTATCCTTTTAATTTTTTTATTTCCTCTCAAAAATCATTTCCCTCCTTTTTCTTGTGAATCTGAGATTAATACAACAAGGGGCAATCAACAAACCAACTAGCTAGCAAAGTAGCATTTGCACGTGCCTTTTAGTCTGTTAGCATTTGCTGGAAATGGTTAACCATTGTTGTAACTGATTTTGTTTTTTGTTAGTTAGTTGTGTAATTAGGGAGTGCTACGGTATGACATAGTCCATTGTATGATCCGTGCACCCTCACCACTATCACTCTGTATATAATGTTTTCTTCCTCACTAAAAAAACACAACTTTAGTTCTGCAAACTTGAAGCCCAAGTACCTCATCTTAGCTCTCCTTTATTCACTATTTTGTTATGGTATCAGAGCTCTGTTGTGAACTCATGGCGCGACAGCAAGGGAATCGAGATAGTGTGGTTGCAGGGAGCTCGCATGAAGCTTCCTGCAACAACAACAATGGTGATCCGATTTAGACTCCAAGCAGTCCATTTTTCCTATATCTGAGTGAGAATGCTTCACTTATGATTGTTCCTACAATCCTCACTGGTTCGAACTATCATCGATGGAGCCGTTCGATGAGAAGAGCCTTAATCGCCAAAAACAAATTCAAGTTTCTAAACAGAGAGATTTTCAAGCCAGATGAGTTTCACCCGTTGTATGAAGCTTGGGAACGATGTAACACAATGATAAATTCGTGGATTATGCACTTGGTTTCTCCAGCAATTGCTCGGAGCATCGATGGAATTGAAGATGCAATTTCAATATGGCAAGATCTGAAGGAACGCTTTGCTCAAAGCTATTTTCTTCGAATTGCAAGGCTGCAGCACGATCTATACACTCTACAGCAAGGTAATATGCCTGTGATATACTATTTCACTGAGCTGAAGGCTTTGTGGGAAGAGCTTGAGAATTATAGGTCATCTGTTAATTGTACTTGTGTCGTTAGGTGCAATTGCTTGGGTACTAGAAACAATAGAATGCACAAGGAATAGGATTATATCCTCATGTTCCTAATAGGCTTAGATGAGAAGTATAGCAATGTTAGGACACAAATCCTTATGAAAGAAACTTAGTTTTCACTCTAATTTCACAGCAAGAAAGAGAAATTGATGGTGAATTAGATGAGGATAATAAGGTCCTTATTAATGTTGCTGCTTCCAGTAATAAAAATGGAGGAAAAGGAAAGAATAATGGCAAGTTTTGCACAAATTGTGGCAAGGCGGGACACACTTATAAAGAATGCTTCAAGATCATTGGATATCCGACGTACTAGAAGTTTAAACCATTAATTAGACTACAAACAAAATCCAAGACCCAAGGACGAAGATAAATATGAGATGATACAATTCCTAGCACAAAAGTTTTAAATAAGCAGCATAATTCACTAACAGTTGAGCTGCGTCAGGAAGGTCTAACTTCACTAAAGTTGGAGCCAAAATGGTGCGACATTTGGAGATGACATGATTCATTTGTAGTCAACATATCTACCTCAAAACTGGATCTATCTATATAATCGACATTGAAAGCCTTCATCTGTCAAATAGAAGACACTGCACATTAGACAAACGAAAAACACTATCATTTGTTTATATATAGTAAAAGATAAGTGAGAAGCTGCGCGCGTAGATAACCAGCACAAAAGAGGGTCATTGTCTGCATACTTTCAAGGCATGTTTCTGAAAGCTTGGATGGACAACATATACCAAAACAAAAAATTTTACTCATAAATAATAAACTGCAATTAACAAGGGAAATAGCATGAGTCCCACACAGATGCACATTCACAACACCAAAAAAATAACAATCAGATAGAAACCTTTTCCCACTGTCAGATCTGGATTTCTGTAGATAATTTCTCTTCGGGTCCGGTTTTATGTTAAAATTAGAATTGGAATACAACTTTAGTTTACATACAAATTTTATTGTTTAAATGAGAGATTTCAAATTAAAAAATAATAAAATTTATTAATACAATATAACGTAAGTTTTATGATATTATAGAAATAATTTTTACAATAAAGATATTTTTTTTATTTCAAATTTATTATATATAAATTAAAAAACAGGAGATTAGGCAATCTTTATACTATCCTAACTTGTACAACTACTAAATTTCAATAAATATGATTTCAAGCAAATAAAGGAGACAAAAAGACTCTGAGGAGAGACATAATTAATATTAAAGTTTTAACTTTAGTATTTCTTAGAATACATATTAAAAATCAAGAGGAGCTCAAAGCTAATAAATATTGGTTTATGATATCATAACTCTAATTCTACATGTCATCACAAACATAAAAATTACAATTAAGGTCTGCTTTCAATTTCATGCTCAATTCTATGCATCAAACATGATGTTAGATTTTTTTTCTTAGTGCTAACTCAGTATCAGTATCCTTGGTAATCAGAAAGAAGATATTGAAGAACTTGGTATTATTGATATGGGAGCCAAGAACTCTAGCGAATTACAGAACTCTCAAAATGGCTATTCTTCACAAAAGATTTGATTTCTCAATTGATGCCTTTCTCTCCTTATTTATAGTCCCCAATCCCTCTAACTTAGCCCCAAATCGAATGTCACCAGGGTAGTCGATCACGCCACTATAGCGTGCGATCTGAGTGTCGCGACATGGAAGGGAGGCAAGCCATGATGCGGCATCTGCAGAGCGTTTTTCCAATTCCTTGCTAATGAACCTGACCTCATTTGCCCCTCAGTTGTCTGTTTTGCTCTCAAAATCTGGGCTTGAAGGACATTTCCCCCTTATCTTCAATCTGAAGGGTAGAATATTAGGTCTAGTCTTCTATTTGTCTCCCTCCTCCTCCGTCCTCACTCTTGACTTTCTTTCTTCTTCCCCCTCTGTCTCACTGTCTCATCGACCCACCCACTTCCAGTGGCGACCAACCCAGCTTCTGACAGTGACGGCAGCAACGCATCCAACTTGGAGCAGCAGCGAGTTCTCTGACAACTTCAGAGCACACAGCAGGTCTTACGAGAGCCACCATAAGGTCTTCTTCATTCTTTTCTTCCATCTCAGTTTTTCTGTTTTTCTTTCTTTTCTTTCCCTTCCATCTTTCTTTGTTCTTTTCTTTTCCAATTCTAATTTTTCTCTGTTCCTATGTTCTCTGCTAAGGCTTATTCCCTCATATTTTTGTTCTCTGTTCCTTTATTTGTCCATGTTCTCTGTTTTCCTCCCTCTTTAAATAACACTTCGTTATCTTCTGTTTTTCCCCTTCTATTTCTGTTTTCCTCCTTTTATTTACTGTGTTATTCCATATTGTTTTAGACTAACAGCCATGGCAACATAATCATCTCATGCCTCAATTATTGCTCCCTCTTGTGGTTTGGTGAAGCCCATGGGATTCAAGATTGATATAGCATGGAAGTATAATAGCTTAAGGGATATATATATATATGTGTGTGTGTGTGTGTAAAAGTCTAACTTACAATTTTTGTGGCAAGGTGACAAGCGGTGGGAAAGCAATAGCTAAAAGATACCAAATGGATGAGAGGAGATGTTGGTGCTTGTAGAGAAGTCTCAGCCAATGTTAAGAAAGAACTACACGAAGCTTTTGATAAGAGAATGCAGAGAAGGAAGCAACATTTGGTGAGATAGGAGAAGATGATGATGAATAAGAGGACTTGGTGGAAATCCATCATCTTAAGAGGGGGAAAAAAATAGCAGCTGCTGGTTCTGCTCCTCCAACTGTCCAAAGGCCCAATAAAAGTGTTAAAGGTCCATTGGATTTGATATTTCTTAAAGATCATGAAGCTACCAATACATTGGGAAAGGCTCACCAACAAATAATGATGCTTGTTAATAAAGAAGCAAGATCTAAAACCATTCAATACATAACTTGATTTTCTTTTATATGAATGGGATAGCTTTCAACGTTGTTAGATCAAAGAGCTTTAAATTGATGCTTGAAGTGGTGGGAAACTATGGTCCACACCTTAAGGGTCCCCACACCTTAATGGTCTGAGCTACCATGAAAATAGAGTTTCATTCATTAAACCGTGTGTTCCAACTGCATAGCTGAGACTGAATTATATAGGCACTATGTAATAATTACAAGATATTAACAAAGACATAACTTCCCTAATTACAGATTCTAACACCCCTTCAAGCTAGAGCATATAGATTATATGCACCAAGCTTGTCACAAAGATAGGTTACTCTAGGACCTCTTAAAGGTTTAGTGAAAACATTTGCCAACTGATCATTGGAATTAACAAAGATTGTGATGATGTCTCCATATAGAATCTTTTATCTGGAGAAATGACAATTGACCTCAATGTGTTTAGTTCTTTCATGAAAAGCTAGAGTCAAGGCGATATGCAAAGCTGTTTGATTATCACAAACATGAATCATATCTCCGATCTCCCCTAAATTGAAGCTCCTTAAGAAGTTGTTGGAGCCATATAAGTTCACATGGGATGGATGCAACAACAGTGTTATGCTTCTACACTAGACCTTGCAACCACATTTTGTTTCTAACTCTTTGAAGAAATGAGGATTGCCTCCAATGAGTACACAATAACTAGAAGTGGAATGCCTATCTATAGGAGATCCTGCCCAATCAGCATCTGAATACCTATCTATCTCAATATGCCCCTTATCCTCACAAATAAGGCCTTTCCCAAGTGCTTTCTTGACATTATTTAGAATGCAAATCACAATATCTCAATGGCCTTCACATGGAGAGTTTAGGAATTGACTAACCACACTTACTGCAAAGGAGATGTCTGGATGAGTAACTGTGAGGTAATTCAGTTTCCCAACAAGTCATCTGTATCTACTTGGGTTAGATAATGGCTCCCCCTAATCTAGTAGGAGCTTGATATTAGGATCCATGGGAGCATCAACAGGCTTTGCCCCCAACTAAACTTGTTTCTTCTAGAATGTCCATAGCATACTTTCTTTGTGAAAGAATAATGTCGTCTCTAGATTGTGCTACTTCAATGCCTAAGAAGTAACAAAGTTTGCCAAGGTCTTTGGTCTAAAAGTGATGACCAAGCTGCTATTTGACCTGAGCTATGCCATCACTGTCACGGCCAGTAATGACAATGTCATCATCTACGTACACAACCAAATAGATGCAGCCTCGTGGAGTGTGACGATAAAACACAGAGTGATCAGCTTCACTTCGCAAATTGTTGAACCATTGTGGAGAATCTACCAAACCAAGCACGAGCAGACTACTTAAGACCATAGAGGGATTTATGAAGACGACAAACAAGGCTAGAAGACTCTCTCTGAGCTACAAATTGTGAAGGTTGTTCCATATAGACTTCCTCATCAAGATCACTATGGAGGAAGGAATTATTGATGTCCCGCTAATGAAGTGGTCAATGATGCATATCGACCATAAATAGAAAGAGTCCATCTTGACAACGGGGAGAAAGTGTCTCCATAGTCAAGACGAAAGATCTGAGTGTAACCCTTGACAATCAAGCAAGCCTTGTGACAAACAATAGCACCATCATGACCAACCTTCACAGTATAAATCCATCAACAACCAACCATAGATTTTCTCAGAGGAAGAGAGAAGAGAGACTAGTTCTCAAGTACCACTTTTTCGAAGAGCACTCATTTCTTCAATCATTGCTTGTCTCCACTCCAAATGAGATAAAGCTTTACCTAGATATTTAGGGAGATACACAAAAGACAAAGAAGACAAAAAGAGGACAAACGGTGGTAACTCAAGGCCACATAATGAGGAGATGGGTTACGTGTAGAATGTATGTGTTACAACTGGTACCAAGGAAAATTAATTTACTGGAATAAGTGCTGTATTAACGCGAAAACTGGACTCCAGTGGGGAGTTCAGGTGCTGAACCGTACAGGAAAAATAAGTAACAGATAGAACACGTACACAGAAGTTTGGTTCTGGGATTAAGGTTCCCTTGGCCCTCCTTTCCTTTAGGTTCTGGTTCCGTAATCCCCCTTCTGCTCACCGATTCTGTACATATACTTTCTGCTAAGAAAGAATCAAGGACTATGCTTGATTTCCTCCCTGGAATTCCTTATTTCCTTATTTATTTTCCTACCTGATTTATTCCCCCCTTATTTCTCCTAATCTTGATTTATTTCCCTATTTATTCCCTTCTTGATTTATTCTCCCCCCTTATTACTCCAATCCCCGATCTGTTGCTAATCAGCCCCTACCATTCCATTATTGCTCTTTCCTTTTTTATATTTTCTGGAATAATGAAACGGTAAGGGAATTATTTTCCTTCCTTTCTGGTTTCCCTTCCCAGATTCGGTTGTAGTGGCTATTGGGTTTGTAACAGTATACCTCTATGAAGTGCAATGGGAAGTTCAATCTTAGGGAGTGGGGCCAGAGTCAGGGAAGGCGCAAGCACCGAAGGTGGTAACGGGTGTAGGGGCAGTTGCGTCTCAGGTGTAGGAGGGGGCTAGGCATCACACTCAGTTGGTGGCTGGCAAGCAGCTTGACGACGGTAAACTTGAATTGGACAGGCAGTAGGTAAAGGCTCTGGGATTGGTAAAGGCATCAACAAAAGTAAAGGCTCTGGGATAGCTAAAGGCTTTGCGATAGATGAAGGCTCTGTGTAACATCCCACTTTTCCTTAGCAAAGATTTCGCGTAATAAATTCGTGTACGACCTCCTTTAGAGGTTGGAAGCGAGAGCTGAGGGTGCCCGTCAAGCACCAGGACGCGCGTGACTATGTGACTAGGGTGGACAAGTGCCAGATTGTGGAGAGGTCAGCAAGAAACCTGGCCGCAGCAAGCAACGAAGGAGACAGAAGGAAGAGAGGGCCGAACCAAGAAGCATCTGGCAAAACTAGAGGAGAGGATATAAAGTTGGGTTTAGCGTGGAAGTTGAGTAAATAAGTCTTTAAAGAGGATACATGCACAGAATATAAGTTGGGTTAAGAACTAGGTGAGAGCACATATAAGGTTGGAAGTACAAGCATAAGCTTAAGGAGATGGAATAAAGATCAAGAGGATTAAGTGTAAGAGTGACTAATGCAATTTGGGTCTCACCCAGAGAGGTATGAAAGGTCGGGTTGGAGGACAAAGGAAGGCGTACTAAGCTTAAGAAGGAAAAGGTGTTAAGTGTGCGAGGGAAGCAAAGAGAATATGAAATCAGGAGCGATCGAGGTTAGAATGGTAACCTTAAGATATTAAGGTGAAAAGGGGAGAATCTAAAAGAAATAGAAGGAGCGTGGAATACCAGAGAGCTTAGGAATAAAAGAGCATGCCCGGGAACGCTAGCACCGCGGGAGACGTCAAGAAAGTAGGAGCATGAATCCCTAGGACACAAGTGTCAGTAGAAATTATTCTGTTTAGTTTCTCAAAATTCTGCTGACACTCAATTGATTCCTCTAAACCCCTAGAGATGGATGAAAAACCTAAAGTGTCGGTAAAACGGAAATCGGTTCGGTTTCGGGCAATTCCGCAGACACTAGAACAACCATGTTGAGCCAGTAGAACTAAGCAAAGAGTCCCAAGTCTTTGGAAACCTAACCTGTACCGGGGAAACGTTACAAACACCTCAGATTAGCCCCACAACCTCATTAGGAAGACTGGGCAATAGCGAAACTACAAGCGGAATGGTGGTCTACAGTCACCAGAGCTCAAAGACGTATTAAAGGTATCTGTGAAGAATAAACCCCCGGAGAAAAATTCACAAATGCCTTGAGTTGACCTTAATTCTATGTTAAGGGAAATTAGGGGATCGCGGCGGTATGTTCGGAATATTTTTCGGACGACCATGCGCGACACACCGGGACTGCGAGCGACTAAACACGAGCAAAACGGGACCGGGAGGGACCCACATCTGCATTGACCACGTGATGCACCCGATTTTTTGAGGAAAAATAATAAAATAAGGGTTACTATTCATTGATGTGACCCGATGTGACCTTATAATTATCCAAAACAATTAATTAATTAATAAATTAAATCAGAAATGGCAAAATTATAATTTTGGCAAGGCAAAATGGGAAAGATGAGGCAAATTTCGTGGCTATATAAGGCCATGCCACCAGCCCCGTAATTCACTCATCCATCCTCTTAGAAGTGCCGAAACTCTGCCCGTGTGCTCTGCTGACGCGCTGCGGAAAACTTGACGGAAGCTAGGCAAAAGCTCTGCGCTTGGAGGACTACTCTCCCCAACTCTCTCATCGTCCAACCAGCCTTGAAAGTACCTAAAGAAGGTGGGTAAACTTGGCTTGCTCACCTCCTTGGGAGCTTATGTTTGCTTATGTTTGATTCTATGCGATTTTGTGAACTGCTGTAGATTGTGTTAGCTATGCTAGGCTTAGGTTGTATAGATGACTTGGTTATGTTTTTGAGGATGAAATATGTTGTATAATGGTTGTTGGAACATGTGGAAGGACCCCAAGAAGTAGGCATGGGAAAGGATGGAAAAGAAAGCAAGAAAGCAAAGGAAGATGTCTAAGCTGCGCCTAGGGCGCTGAGCGACTCCAGGGTCCGCTGAGCGGCCTAGGGCTGAACTTAGCCACGAGTTTTTAGCAACATTTTTGAAATGTCTAGGAGACTTCAGGGCGCTGAGCGGCTTCAAGGGACCGCTGAGCGGCCTGAGGAACATCCTAGGGGACGGTTTTGAAATGAAGTTTGTGAAGGGGGATGGTTTTCAGGGACCGCTGAGCGGACCCATAGGGGCGCTGAGCGGCCTGAAACTTAGTATTTTCCAAGGAGGTCTGGACAGGGGTGACGAGGTGAACCGGAAGTTTCCGGGGATGGCAAGCAGCCCAGGCAACTCTAGGTCGCCGAGCTAACCTGAGCCATGGAACCAATGTTTATGAAAACTGTCTTGGGCACATAGTTCCAACAAACATTAAGCTGGCTGATATACATGGATATGGATGATGTATGCGGAACATTGCATGTAGAATGTTTATGACTAGAATGTTTATGATACCATGCAACATGAGGACAGGGTTGTCATCTAAGTGTTAGGTAAACCTTAGAGAACTAGAGGTCAATCACCTAAATGCTTAAAGATCATACTTGAATGCTAGGGAAGAAGTATGTAGTTATATGATAGGGAGTCTCTCTCTTGGCAAGTCTACGGACACGCCCCTCACCAATCCAAAAAGGTGGATTGGTCAATGATGATGAACGAAAGGAAAGAAAGAAAAGAATAAAAGAAAGAAGTGTGAATGATGAGGGTGAAGTCACACCTAAGAAATGACGATGATGATGATGATGATGATGTTAATGTACGAGTCCACGCTTGGTTGCGCGTAAGGGCCAACCCTTCGCCATCCCACCAGGTGGATGGTTATCTCTATTGATGGTCGATAGACGGAACATTAGTTATCCGCGGTGGTTCGCAACCACTCAAGTTATAGCGCTGCCTGGTCGACATCGATACGAGGACAGAAGCAAGTTGTAGATGTATGGCCACATCTACAAGGGTGGAAGGACTCAGCGCGGCCCTGGTCCATTAGTTAGCTGGGAGCCGACGCAGCCTCGGTCCATTAGTTGGCCGAGAGCCAAGAAAGAAGGACGCGCCCCGGTCCATTAGTTAGCCGGCACGCGTAAGAGGGTTTCAAAGTTCTCATGCACAAGTTATGTAATGAATGAATGTATGAATGTATGTATAGAGAAGTTTGTGAAGTATGAATATGCTACAAGTACCGTCAAGAAAACGCTCAAGACGGCTATGTATATACGCAAAAGAAGTTAAAAAGTAGGAGAACCTAGATAAGCAAGATTAGATCCCCCGTCACCTAGTAACTTAGATAAAGCCATTCAGGATCCTAGGCAAAGATAATAATTAGTAGGATGTTAGTAGGCATGTAAACATAGAGACCTCCTGAGCGGCCTGATTCATAAGTGAGTTAAAGAAGTATCCCTACGCGCTAAGGTGCACCACTGAGGACGAACGTTCTCACTCCCACTCGCTTATGCTTCCAGGGACGGACGAGGGCCATGATAAGCAGCACGAAGAGCAGTAAAGGACGGAGGACAGGCCACCGAGGGCTGACAGGCAGATCTCAGAGGCTCTGAGGACGCACTAGGAGGGTTGTACGTTAGATGGACTTTTGTTATGTATATGAATGACTACGACATGTATATGTAAAGTTATTATAATTCTATGTGACTTGTTGTACTTATCTGTGATGGACCGTGTATTTGTTTATATAATTGACTAGACTAGGGATAATTGATAGTCGTCAGCCCATGGCTCTATCGCTTGTATCATACATCTTTTTCACACAAGGCTCATACTTTATGAATAAGCACTCAGCAGAAAAGTTTTAAAATGGTCCCTACTTTCCTTAATCTAGTATTTTCGAAAAGTAATGAGGGACTATAAGTATTCCTACCAAGTGATTAACAACCTAGCGAGCATTGCGTATTACTTAAGCGTAGGCAGTTAGCTAGGGGTGTTACACTCTGGGACAGGTAAGGGAGGCAAGGGCAAGACCTCGGTCATAGGGATAGGGTTGAAGGTAGGTGACACAAAGAAGGGAATATAATCAAAGAAAATGACATCAATAGAGACAAAGTAACAACACAAAGTAGAAGAAAAACAACAACTCTTTTGTGACCTAGTGAACCCAAGGAAAACACATTTTACGGACCAGGCGAATAGTTCGTCAAGACCAAGGGTAAGGTTATGGACAAAACAAGTGAAGCCAAAAACATGAGGGGAAAAGGTGTAAGAGGGAACAACCCTATGTGGAGACCGATTTCCTACAGTAAAGGAAGGCATCTGATCAATCAAGTAACACGCAAATAAGACGACATCACCTCAAAAACGAGAGGGAACATGACTATGAAGAAGTGTCCGAGTTGTTTTAATTAGATGGCAGTTTTTACGTTCAGCAACCTTATTAGGACCCCAAATATAAGTGTGAACTAAGGCAAAAGGAGATGAAGTACGACTGCTAACTCTATTAGGAAATGAACTACGAGTATGTTTCCCAAGTTGACACGACTCACAAGGAAAATGGATAGTATAGAGAGGTTTAGCACCATTCTCTGAAGTTTGGCAAGACTAGGATGACCTAACAGGGCATGGATGGTGAACAGATCTGTAGATAAAGAGTAAATGGGAGATGGGTTAGAGAAACCAATGAAGGCCATTGGACCTTCGTCCGATGCCAATCGTCTTTCTTGAGTTTTGGTCTTACAAAACGATAGAGTCTTCAGTAATCAAAATGATACAATTCACGGAATGATTAAATGGCTAATGGAAAGGAGATTAATAGAAAAGCTAGGAACAAAAAATATAGACTCAACAAACAAAGATGGAAAGGGGTGAGCAATGCCAACTCCTTGAGGTTGTGTTTGAGAGCCATTAGCTAAGGTGATAGCGCGCAAATAACCAACAGTGAAGTTGAAAAAATGAGCTTAATTTCTAGAGATATGACTAGTGGCAACAGAATCAAGGAGGCAGACTAAGAGATACAAGTAACTGAAGTACCAATCTGTACAATGGAAGCAGTGGAGCATGAGTTCTTACGCTGTTTAAACCTCTGTAGGAAGTCTGTGTAGCTCAGAACAACTTTGGAACAACCTGTAGAGTCTCTAGCAGCAATGGGTCAAACACAAACAAGGAAAAAATCAAAAACCAAAAAAGTGCTTGAACGAGTGATGGCTAGTTGAACACAAGGACAGATCTGGAACGAGGAGATCGAGGCAAGTTCGGCAGAGGTTGCGGCGATCGGAGGTGGCAGATGACGCGTCGTCATGGCAGCTCACAGGACTGATGGAACGCGCATTGGGTTTGGTTGCCCAGAGGAGGCAACTCTGATGGTGGCAACGGTGGTCAGAAACGACACCGTAAAAAAGTCAACCGACGATGGATAAAGGCACTGTCGGTGGTGGATGGTGGCTCCAGCCACCGAAGAAGATGGCATGGCAATGAGGAGGCCGAAAACCATGGAGGTAGCACGGTTGCCGGAAAAAAAAAATCACTAGAGGATAGTGGGTCCCCCCAAATAGCACAGAATAAGTCTCTCTCTAGTCGCTAGATACCATGTTGAAATGTGAGAAATGAGAGAAAGTTATATGAATTTCGTGTGTTCCCACTACACAGTGAAGACTTAATTATATAGGCACTATGTAATAGTTAGAAGATATTAACAAATACATAACGTCCCTAATTACTTATTCTAATCATACCGAATCAGATATTTACGAATTCTAACAAAGTAGATAAAGGATATGTTGAATGTGGAAGAAAGGGTGAGATATGGATGCTCAATAATGTCTAATGGTTGGACGGATAAGAAGAACAAAACGTTGATTAATTTCATGGTGAACTGTTCGTATGAGACAATGTTTGTGAAGAGCGTTGATGCTTCATTATAGCTTTGTAGAAGAAGGTGGAGAAGAAAATGTCATCCAAGTGGGGACTAACAATGGGAGCAACTATGTCTCAGCTGGTAAGAAACTAACAATTGTTTCCTTTAAATGTTTCTATTATTTCCTTTAATAATTGGCCACTCATATGAATGATTACTCCGATTAAGAAGGCAATACAAAGAGGCATTTTTCTTGTGGGCTTCATCTACAACCACTCATTGGCATTGAACACACAGAGGAAATAAACCAACAAGATGGAGTTGATAAGGCATGGAGTGACAAGATTTGCTACAACATTCTTTACATTGCAAAGGTTGTGCAAACTAAAGAACAACCTTCACAAGATGCTTACTCCAGATGAGTGGTCGAAGTCCAAGACAAATAAGGAAGTTAAGGGAAAGAGGACAAATATTGTGCTTAGCTCTACATTTTGGAATGACACATTGTTCTCCCTTAGGGCTATTGGGTCTCTTGTGATAATATGAAAAAAACCATGTAATGGGGTACATTTATGAAGCGATGGATAGGGCTAAGGAAGCTATCCAAAGGTCCTTCAAGAATAATGAAGTCAAGTACAAGGACATTTTTGCTATTATTGATAGAAGATGATACTCCCAACTTCATCATCCATTACATGCAGCTGGCTATTTTCTTAACCCTGAGTTCTACTATCCAAATTCACTAAAAATTGAGATTGATCATGAAGTAATAAATGGGTTTTACAAGACTATTGATAGGCTGATTCCAAATTTGGAGAAGGCCGAAAAGGTGACGAAGGAGATAGTACTATATAAGACGACTGTCAGCATATTTGGAGGAAGATTGGCAATGACAAAAAGGAACAAGGTGGCTCCTATAAGAATTAATAAACATGTATATAAATTTAGTTCCCTTGTGATTTTTAGTAATGCTAATTAATTGATTATTGCATCATAGCTTAATGCTAGAGGAAGTATGGAACATACACACTTAACTTACAATATGTAAGAACTGGTATCAATTAAAAATAGCTTGCTGAAATTACTGGTATTTATTAATAATTCAGAAATTCCAATGGGGAATTTCTGTACAAAACTGAAACAATAATGGCCTGGGGCCGAAAATTAGAGAACAGAAAAATAAGAAATAATCCTGGGAATTAATGGATCCCTTGGTCCCCTAGTCCTATCCAAAGTTCTGAAAAAATGAATATTTCTCACCCCAAGGATCTTTCTTATACTGAAATTGTGAGAGGAAATCATGGGTTGGCCATAATTCTCTCCTAATATCTCTTTTCCCTAATAATCCTCACCTAACTGATTCCTTTCCTGATTTATCTAACAATCAGCTTTTATTGATTAAACAATTCAAATATTTTGAATTAACTCCCCCCCTTAATTCAGCTCTTCCTCCTAGAATAGTGCTGGAGGGTGTGTAACAATACCCTCCCCTTGAAGAACCACCTTGTCCTCAAGGTGAAAGTTGAGACTCCACCTGGGTCCCAAAACTTGAAAAAGTAGCAGATCATGCTTCCATTGCACCCATGTCCTTCTGGGTCCCAAGAATGTGACCCAAGTCCACTCTGCAACCTGTCTTGATTTTCAAAAATAGGCGGCAAATAATTTTCCTTCTCCATCACAAGAGAGTGTTCTGCCCTTGCTTTACAATTGCAGGCAAATCAACCATTGCCTTCTTTGGAACTTCCACTAATTCATCCATATCTTCTTCCCTTTTACATTCATCTTTGTTGTCCCCTCCAGCATCCAATTTTCTAGTGGCCTCAAACCGCCTAGGCTCCTGTTCCTCTCTTTCATTTCTTTCTGCCTCCCCTCCATCACCCGAGTCTCTGTTTTCGTCCCCCTGGGGGCTTTCTAGTGGCTGCTGCGGCAGCCTTCCCATAATCTGATGCAGAAGCGTCAGTATGTTCGCCTGAGTTTCCTTAATTTCCGCCATCTGCCTTTCCAACGTGTCCAGCCTAGCCTCCATGACAGCGCGTGTGGAAACCATGCACAGTCCTCCCTAGGATCGGTGCTCTGATACCAGTTGTAAGAACTGGTATCAATTAAAAATAGCTTGCTGAAATTACTGGTATTTTATTAATAATTCAGAAATTCCAGTGGGGAATTTCTGTACAGAACTGAAACAATAATGGCCTGGGGCCGAAAATTAGAGAACAGAAAAATAAGAAATAATCCTGGGAATTAATGGATCCCTTGGTCCCCTAGTCCTATCCAAAGTTCTGAATGAATATTTCTCACCCCAAGGATCTTTCTTATACTGAAATTGTGAGAGGAAATCATGGGTTGGCCATAATTCTCTCCTAATATCTCTTCTCCCTAATAATCCTCACCTAACTGATTCCTTTCCTGATTTATCTAACAATCAGCTTTTATTGATTAAACAATTCAAATATTCTGAATTAACTCCCCCCCTTAATTCGGCTCTTCCTCCTAGAATAGTGCTGGAGGGTGTGTAACACAATAATTTGCAGTCAAAGTGTTGAGCCTAACTTGTAGGTCAATGGAGTACAATTAGACCACTTTTGACCGCATAAGCAAAAAGGCCAAGTGTCAATTAGATAATTGCATACTGTCACAGTTAGCAGTTTTAAAGCTATCAATTTTTTTTGATCTATGATATGAATATGATAGATTCATTCCAAGAAAATGAGCAAGCTTGAGCATCAAAAGCTGTAAGACTTGGTTTTTGTCAATTGTGCTCGAGATGTAATTGATCCTATTCTCTTAAATGGCATTGACGAAAGTAGTGAGTAGTTGGTGGGAGAAATGATTGCTACATCCCTAATTGCTGAAGATGAGTTGGTGTTTGGTGATGATAATTTGACTCGGGAGATGTTTCTCGTGGGGCTAGGGCTGACGAGCCTCCAAGAATCACTAGGCTTGCTCCAAGGGAAGGAGGCTATTGTTCAAGAAGAAGAATCAGATCATGAGGTGACAAAGTCCGAAGATTTTGAGCGAGGAGTTCTTTACATGTGATAGTGACGAAAGCGATAACCAGAACTATGTGGTGGATGATGGTGAGTGATGAATTGGAATGTGATATACTGCGCACCGCTATCCGAGATTGACTACTATGAACTATGAATGTTACTACTTACTCACTAACCAACTAACTATAATACTAACAACGTCCTAACACTCACTTTATGAACTACCATTCATCTAATCAAGCTCTTTTGTCTGCGTTTACTATTTTCTATTAGTCTTCTTTCACACATCTAAACCATCAAAAGCAAAATTTTATCATCTAACTTTGTTGCAATTGAGTTTTAAGCAGGAAACTAGGAAAAGAGAATAATTTAGAGTATAATATGAAGTTGATATTGATTTGATGTGATGTACTATGATATAAATACAAAGCATTAACCCCTATTTTCAATATTAAGGGTATGTTCGGTATGGGTTTAAAAAGGAGAGAAGTTTTCAAGGATGAGGGTTTTGTGTAAAATTACGCGTGGACCTCATTCATGAAAATTTCTCCCTCACTAATACTCCCATACCAAACAACCCTAATAGTAGAAAAATAAGGTAAAATATAAAATAACCCTTAGAGATTATCCAAGATACTTTATAATATTCTAATATACAATTAGGATAATAAGAGATATTTTCCTTGTTTCTAACAAATATTCATTCATGATATCATAGTTGTTAATCTTGGACATCACTCGAAACAGCCAACCTAAAACAATTAATAACGGAATCACCAGTACACACCAAATAATATGAAAAACTGAAATACAATTAAAACAAGAGACATATAAGTGCTCATTTTTTTCTAAAACAAATTACCAAAAACTAAATACACATTCATCATTATTAATTAGAAGTCATAGTCTAGACTCTAAACATGCAATGACCATCAATTTAATGCATAATCTACAAGTCCCTGCAACAAAGGTCAAGTGGAATAATGGGGAAAACAAAGTTAATCACCAAAGCAATTTAAGCCTGAAGGCCTAAACTAACTAAATATTCAAACAAGAAGGAATTTGAGATGTATGTTTGTATGTTGCACAGGTACAGTACCGATACCGGGTGCAAATACGAGTATGGGGTATGAAATTTTTTGAAAAACAGGGGTACAGGTACGGCACAAATATAAATTAATTAATTAATAAATTATATATATAACTTTATAAATTTCACATAATTAAAAAAAACTACGAAAAAAAAAGTAAAATAAAATTCTACACAAAAAACAAAAACAAACAAAGGTGCCCTCTGTTTATCCCAAAATCAACATCAAACACAACCCAAAATCCACCATGAACACAAGCCAACCAAGACCATGAAACACCAAACAACAACTAACAACAAACAATTAACAAGAATAAAATGAAATAAAACCAGGAGAGAAAAAGTATGTGAGGGGAAGAGTGAGATCACTAACTAGAGAGATTCATGGTGAAGCAGACGGAGAGATCCCCAACGGAATTGCTAGAGAGGACGACCTCGAAGTCGCCAAAGAAGATATCCAGCCTTGGGTCTCAGCAACACTACTCTTGGGTCACGCCAACACTGTTCTTGGATCTCACCTCCGTTGCGTTGTTGATGTAGTCAGTGGCGGTTGTCTAAGTCGCCGGTAGTTTTCAATGGTCAGGTGAGACTGGAAGATTTGGAAGAGAGAGTGAGAGAGGGTTTGTGGGGTTTGAAATGGATTTCTATTTAAAAAAGAAGAAAAACCACAAAACGATGTAGTTTCGGGGCAAGTCGCGTACTCGAGATGCACCCAGCCACACTAGCGTCGTACCCAAATACAAAATTTAAAAAGAAAATTCGGTGTGTACCTAGTCATACCCACAGCGTACCCGTACCAGTACATACCAGTACAGGTACTTTCTCAAAAAATGGAGTACCGATACATCATAGGCCATAGCTAACATTGGAATTAAAACAAGGAATTGAAATTTGAAATTAAATGAATGCCATGGCCCCATGGCAAAATAAGGAGCAATGAGCTGAGAGAGTCGAGTCTAAGTGAGTGGAGTTAGAACACGGTCTCGGTCATTTCTTTTATAAAAGAATTTTACTGCGATGAAGTGAAAAAAAATAATACAAAAAGAAAGGAGGACGAGATCTATGTAAGAATAAGAAACAAAGTCCAAAAATTTATCAATGCAGTAGAGGTTTCAAGTCTCAAATATATGAGAGGGACATTTTTCTAAAGAGATCATGTGCATCGCACCAAATAGAGGTCAAATGCCTAATCTTACAAAATTTGCTTGTTTGATGATCATAATTGAAGGTGCAAGAATTACACTCCAATCAAAAACACCAAGCAATAGCATATATTGCATTATGTGACAGCGATTTGGCTTCCTTCCTTTTCCCAAAACAAGTAAATCTTGTCAACAGGAACTAATATAAGGTTGCAAGGCACACTCAACACTCACCAATGATACCAAACAAAGTGTTCCATAAAAGTCAACACGATAGTCAACGCAGAACCTCCAACCCCATCTTTCTTCTTAACCAAGATAACATGGCTGCAGTACGGATTAATGCTTGGTTTGATGATGTCGGCTTCTAACATTTCATCCTTGTCTTCTCTATCTCATTCTTCTGGAAGTATGGGTATCTATAGGGGAGCACATGAGGGATGGTTGCTCCCTCCTTCGAAGTAATAGCATGATCTTGATCTTAAGAAGGTGGGAGGCCATGAGGCATGTTGTAGAGGTCATCAAATTCATTAAGCAGGAGTTGAGTTTCCTTAGTGATTATCAATCCTGCGACAGGTTCTAACTCCTCATTTGCAGTCATAATGAAATAATACTCCCCATTATCTTGAAGGGCCTTGAGAGTGCTTTTCCATGAAGCTTGGGCTCTGAGGAGTGCAGGGTCACATTGAAGCTTCCTCTTAACACCCTGATCCTCCCAACACACGGTTAATTCATCGAAATTGGCAACAAGATCCCCTAAACTAGCCAGCCGCCCATATCAATACCTCTTCATTTAAATAATAAAAAAGGTTGAATGATATTGATACCCTGTACCTTAATGCCAACTCCGCGACAAACCCTGTTGTTGTGCTGTTTGTGACCAATGCCAACTTTAATGGAATAAGGAAGGGTTTGATGGATTGGCACGATGAGCTTCTTTGCTAGCAAATTGGAAATAAAATTGCTAGTAGCCCCCATATCAATGAGGATCATCACCTCGTGCCCAGCTAGTTGCCCCAAGACGTTGAAAGACTTGGTGATGGCAGTCAATCCCTTGAGGTTGTCCAAGGGAATTTGCAAAGCCTTCAACTCCACCCCTGTATCCACTAGCTCCTCCATGGATTCTTGTAACTCTTAGGAATCATCTTCAAATTCCTCCACCAACTACAAGCTATAATCGCGAAATCGACAAATGTGGTCTACCAACCACTGCTCTCCACATTTGAAACAAAAGCCACAATGGCTACGTTCCTGTAGCTTAACCTGCATCCAACATTTTCTACGCCAGAAATAGGTTTCTCCGTCATTAGAGTCTCCACGAGTTTTGACAAGCTTGTATCTTGGTTGGGCCCATTGGGACACGGTGGTGGTCTAGAGCGTTGGGGAAATGGGCCTCAAGTCAGGTTGACCCCGTTTCCCCTCAACTCGCAATTATGTTCCTCAAGGACCAAGGCTTTGTTCTTGATTTGGCCCAGGGTTATCAATTCTAGGCAATTAATCTCAACTTGGAGCTCACTCTTGAACCCATGAATGAAAATGCTTTTCAGAACCTCCCTATCCAAACCTCTTATTTGGCCAGAAACCTTTTCAAATTGGTCTATATACTCTCCATCACAGGCCCAACTCGCTTTACCTTCAACAATTGTCCTTGCCAACACCGAGCTAAAAGCGACGGAGCATGACCTCCTTGAATTGCCTCCATGACAGGAATTGAGTGTGGTCTTCCCATGCTTGGTACCGGTTGAGGGCGCATCCTTCCAATGCAACGAGAATCACATCAAGACGCTCATCTCCAACAATGTCATTGATCGCAAAGTATCGCTCAAGGCGAACCAAGCAGCCCAACACATCCTCTCCGAAGAAGACATGAAGCTCCATTTTTCCATAGATGTTGCAACGGCAATAGTGGGGACTGCCATGACGAGATGGGTTTTGTGGATGACTACCCTAGGAAAAGTGATCCCAGTAGCATGGAGAGCCTTGTGAATAGGGGGTAGTTCGATCTTCCAACGTCACAACCGAGCTTCACAATGCTCTATGCAGAGGGGTGAGGCAATGCAGTGAATGCCACTGTCCCTCCTAGGAACCCCCCTCTAGCAATCCTCCGACGCCACTTGGTGTGGTGCTCTTCGTGGTGGAGAGCGTCCACGCCGCGAGTCCGATCTCTATCAACCATCAGCTGCATCATCCCATCCTTCTTCTCTAGTTCATCCATCCTCGTCAGTTCATTCACAGCAACTTGGTTGGCCATCATAGCTCCCGAAAGGTTGCTCTAGATACCAATCGTAAGATACTACTAGTAGAGATTAAGAGAAATAGAAGTGTAGATGTATTATTCACACTCTAAACGTGAATCAGAAAGATCCAACCTTCAAGAAATTAAGAGAGAAAATGGCCAAAAGGATAACAATGAGGCTCACAACCTTGAGCATTAGCATCTCAACCAATTTTGCCTAACAAAAAGCCTACCTCACTCTACCTTTTCCCACCCTATATAACAGAATATTCATTACCCTGAGGCTCTCACACGCACAAACTTGTTGACTCAGCAAGTTCGTTGCGTTGAGGAGCCTCTACAACAACACCTATGTGCTTATTCCCCTCATTCTCCTTAATACCCTTATATTTCTTTCTATTATACACTTTTAACCATCTATTAGGCATTGACTCACTTACAATTTGCTTCCTTTAGCTACCACCACCTGATCTTCAGCTACAGTAGTCGCAATTTTACCTAACCCCTATCTTAACACATATATCCAAAACCTAAACCCTTTATTCGGTAGACAAACTCTCCCCAACTTCTTTACCCACAACTGTTCATGAAGATGTTCGAACCCTTGCATTTTTTTTTACTTGTGAGCATTACAAATCAGTAACAGCATAGCATTAAAGCAAGCAAATTTGGTCATGCCATAAAGATTCGACAAAACTTATGTTAGTTATTGACTACCTAATACAACCTTCGTCAGTTCTCAGAGGGTGGTTGCCCATGTAATGATTGGCAACAAAGACATAGGCAGAGTTGTACAACAACACAAGCACAAAAAGTTTTTCTTTTCAACATGGCAAAAACCTTGAGTTTAAAAGTTGGGCATGTTTGGTTTATTTTTTCATTTCTTATTTTGATTTCTTGTTTTCAATATGTTTCCTGTTTTTTAGGTATTATGAAAGAAATGGTGAAAACAAGAAAATTCTAGTTCTTGTTTTCATTGTTTCCTTCACAAAATTCCGAAAAAGAAGAAACAAAACAAAAATAGGAAATAGAAACAGAAACCAAATAAACCCTAACAGACCAAATCATACAATGAAAATACAATTCATAATCAACATGTATACAATATCATAGTGATGAACGCAATGAAGATGCATATAATATCTTCCTTTCTTCGCCTTAATATAATTCTTCTATCCAAAAACAAAAATGAACTCAATGGCATCTGAAGTGATTTGAAGGAATTATGAACTTAGATGTCTAGTTAAATAGAGACAGAAACATACCCATTTGGTAGATTCTTGATTACATTAACATTTTTTGATTTGGGAATTTGGATGAGCTGTTGAAATAAATAGTGGTACAATACATTCACAGAAGCATTCATGCAAGTTTTACATAGCTTAACGATAACTCATAGAAAAGAACTAATAATACAATCCTAGCATATTACTTATTTATTTTAAGGCAAAGTTTTTAGACTGAGAAAATAAGCTAAGAACATATAGTTTGGTGAGTCGTTAAAAGAAAATTATCCAGACCGGCAAAAGCTTAAACTTATTCAAACATGAAAAAGTACCCCATGCAAACATGTGTATCACAAATAGCAGCAAATTTCAAAAAGCAATGGCTTGGTTGATGCAAAACATATAGAAAGAAAAGGAGATTTTTAAGGTCATTGATGAAGCCAATGTGGGAGACTAATTGCAAAGAGAATGCTCGGAATTGGGGTAAAGAAAATAAAAGTAAAAATAAAAAATTGACAAGGAAACATGCATTCTCATACATTACTAGTTCTGTTTCCTCTACCTTATATATCACAAACAAAGTCTGACTAATATCAATAAGGACTCCAAAACAGTAGTTGCCTGAACAACCAGTGTAAACATTTCTACAGCTGAAATGAGCTGGAAAAATGTTAATACCAATAGATCTGTCATGTCTTTGCCCCATGATGCCATAATATTTCATATTAGTTATCAACTTTGATAAAACATAACATAGAAATAAGAAAGAATTTGTTTTTTTTTCTAAAACGGAAATCAACGCAAATTAAAGTAGGCGTTTATTAGAATAAAATCAGATTTGAATAACTAAGGTATATGGGAACATGAAAGAAATCCACAAACCTCTTCAGCCATGAATACGTTTGCCAGCACAATGCTTCTCTACAAGAAACTGACACAAACAAAGCATCAACCAAAAGAACCACGGCATTTTGAAGATCTGCAGAAACATTTATTTCGCCCTTTGGGTGTACTGCTACCCTCAGCCTGACCAGAACAAACAATTCCATAATCATATGTTAACTCTGTCAATGGAGGAATGTGTCTAAGGGCAAAAAATGCAATGTGAAGAAAGGATTGATTGTTTTCTTGATATAAGACTGGCTGCCAAAAAACATTTGGGGAGCAACTATGGTTCATGAATCTACCGACATTTCCAACATTCTTGGCACTTATAACTAGAGGAGATTGTATAGTATAATCCTCGCTGCAGACACTTGAAATCCCTTCTTCCAATAAGCTAGGTTCATAGTTCCACTGGAATGGCTCATAAATACGGCTTGTATCAAAAATGTACTCATCATCATCTCCTTCCTTCCCGTTCAGACTTAACTTGCCTCTGTCAACAACTTCTCCTGCATACTCACAAATAAAAGTACCAGCCCGAATCGGATCCAGTGATCGAAGACCCCACCCTCTATCCTTTGTTTTGAACACTTCCATGTAATGCTTCAAACCAGTCTGGGATACTCGATTTTTGCAGTTAGGAAGACAACGACACATTGGGCCACATTCATGAACCAATTGCTTCCGACTCACTAGAATACCATTTGCAGTGTATGGAAAATTACCATCATTTCTTTGACTGCAAGAGCAATTCAAATCACCCGGGACACATGCTTTGTTACAGTTGCAGCCATGTGAAGGAAGCATCAAATCGTATGGTTTTGGATGTCTTAGTGCTTGTAAATAAGTAAAAAAGGCAGGACCCTTCTCATCATCAACATCGTTGACAAGTGATATGGGAACACTCTCAACTCCCGAGGAGAGGTCAGCAAGAATGAAGCCACTCCTTGAAGAGCAGCCTGTCTTCCACTTCTGTGCCAATTTCCAAACAACAAAAGCACTGGGTTGTCCACGCAGTCTCACAAACTTGTACTTAAACACGCCACCACCAGATTGCCCCCTTTCTATCCAAGAATCTTCGATTTTATATAGACCATCATACACATAAATTTTTGCATTTTTATTCACAGCATCTCTCAATCCCCGGATGACTCTGACTTCATTGTGTCGTTTCGAACTTCTATCCAAAGCAAGATTGCCCCTTTGAAGCTTCTGATCAATCACATGCTTATCTTTCTTGTTAAAATGCTCACCCTGACCACTATAGATCAAGATATCATCATCCTCGGCATCATCATCATATACCCCAGATGAAACAATGCTTAAAGTCACAGGTTCATCCTGAAATTCACCCTTGATAGTCATGTAGTCAATTCCACCCATCGATTGGCCATGTAAACCCACAAGAACTAATTCCATACGCAAAAAGAAAATGTCCCCAATCTCAACACCAGGCACTACTCCTACCCTCTTCCTCAAGTTTGTTCGAATCCCTTTGCACGTCAAAGTATTGCTAGCTCTTAAATCCGCACGCTTAATCAAACCTGTTGTGTTCAATTCCTTAGCCTCTTCGAGTTGGCAGAGCCTTCTCCGAAGCGCATCGAATGTCATGAGTACGACATTAACCGCATCGCGGTCACCGTCATCCTTTTTGTCTAGGCTAATACCAACCAAAGAACTTGAGTCAAATTGTGATTCTTGAGACACCTTCTTCCTCTTATTGGATGGTTTGCTATTTGGTGTTGCACGCTTTTGGTCATTAGCAACACCAGTTAGCCCCTCCTTCGACAAAGAAGTATTCCCATTGGCTCTGCGTAGGGTTGTTTCTTCAACTAGTGGGCTCCTATAGGACCTTAATGGAAATGGAGCCGGTATTGGAGCCGGAGATAAATTGCTGCCGCGCAAATGAGGCGGCGGTTCGGGACGCTTTTCCCCATTAGAAGTATCCCCATTGGCTCCATGTAGGGTTTCCTCTTCAACTAGTGGGCCCCTAAAGGACCTTATTGGAGCAGGAGCTGGTATGGGAGGAGGAGGTGATCTGCCGCTTCGCTCTTGGTCACGAGAAACACGGGAATCATTGAGGTCCTCCGTCGATGAATGTGGGGCTGCTTCTTCAACTAGTGTGCTCCTGACGGACCTTATTGCAGCTGGAGCAGGAGCTGGTATGGGAGACGAAGATGCCTGAGATTCACCAAATGGCAAAAAAGGAGAAAACCCACATGGGTACCGGCCAGAGGGAGAAGCTTGAGCAAATTCTGGAAATACAGGTGCCAAACTACGCAGTGGTTTAATATCTACTATCCTTGATGACTTATCAATGGACCCTTCTTCCATTATACCCTTTTGATCAGTACAATCAAGCTTCATGAAATTTATTTATTTTTTTTTCCTTCAAATTCAAAACTTCATACCAACCCCCGGCTCCGAAGATGTTGTCATTTGCTGCACAAGCCCAAAAGGGTTAACAAATCTGTAACATGCTTTGACAACAAAAAAAAAATGTTAGAACATAAAATACAAAACCAAGAAGAAAAAAATGAGATTAGCTCGAGATTTTGCTGTTTTTTTGCTAAGGACGATATTTGCTGCAAATGAATGGATCCACAGTTTGTAAGCATCTGAGATAAAAAAAAAATAACATAAATTTTACCCAAAAAATAATAATCTCTATCTTCTGGGGGTCCTACACTGCTGAAGCTATCAAACTGAAAAATAGAGCGTGAAAAAATATGGCGTCTGGGTTTTCTGGGTACACAATAGTTGCACCAATTTCCGATTAAGTAAATTTAGCGAGAAGGAAAAGGCTGAGAAAATGGAAAGTCACCAAACTTTCTCGCCAGAATACATTCTTCGGGTTCTGTCCATATTAAGTTTGCACTCCTGTATTTATCGGGTTAATAGATGACAGAGTACATAATTATATTATCCTAACATTTTTTTATTTGACATCTTTGATTTTGACAAAATTTTTCTTATTAATTTACTCTTAACATTTTAGATTTTCACATCAAATTAATTTATATTATCAAGTTTAATATTAAACAATGAAATAAAAAAAGGAAAAAGACTTATGTAACCCCTCTCTCCCTCTTCTCTATGTATGGTGCTTGCGTTCTTCCGCATCTGCCCAACAAGCCTCATTGCCATTGCCATTGCCAATGCCACTGCGTTACCGGCGCTAGTGTTGTTGTGTCCTCGAAAGTCCTCCACCCAAATTGCACTCACTAAGCTCTCTTCAAACCCTCAAGCATCTCGAGTTCACTGGCCCTCATCTCTTATAATTTTGTAGGAGCAGATTTGGAAAAAAAAAAAAAGAAAGAAGAGGGAAAGAGCAAAGATACACATAGATAACATGAACACAAGATGCGCCTTTCTGCTCTCAACACATTACACTCTCTCTCACACAGGTTTTGATTTTTTTTCTCTACCTTTATCATCATCATTTCCTTACCTGATTGCTCAAATTCGCGTTCAATCCATGTCCACCTTCTTCCTCTTTGTCAAGGTTTTTTTTTATTATTTTGTTTTATATATTTAATTTCGATCCGATCTTTCTTGTTTTCGAGTTACACGATTTAATGTTTGTTTTGTGTTACCCTTGGAGCCATGCCAGATTGAGAGAGGAAGATCAGAGCTTGTGGCTGGCAAAAGGGTTGGAAGTAGAGGCCCTACCGCCATTGGTGGCGAAAGTGATCACGATCTTGATCTAATAATTTGTTTTTTTTTTTTATAAAAGTGTGTTTTATAGATACATTTGATACGTAAATAAATTCTGGTGATGACTGAAAATCGGTCTGAATCTAACATCACGAAACCATGATTTTGATTGGCATTTCTCGAAAATACATTTTATAATTTAATTTCTCAGTTTCAATAATTGGTTCATTTTTATTTATTACGCAAAATTTTTGTAAAAGAAAAATCGGGATGTTACCAGGCTACTACCATGAAGCGACCATAATAACTCTTGGACAAATTGTCATCTTTGCGACAGTTTTTTACCTTGGTCATCGAACTACAGTGTCGACACCTTAGTTAATTGGTGATACTTCAATCACTTTGGTTTTTGTCATGTCTTAATTTATTTTTTTTAAGTTGCGACGAGGGCTTTCTTGCGATCATTCTAATAATTATTCTTTGGTAACTTTTGTCGCCGAATAGCTATTGTCGCGACTACTCTTTTGTCATGGCCCGCTCTCTAGTAAGCCTTGGCAATTATTTCTATTGCTCATGGTTGCTAACCTTCTCGTCGCCAATACTCATGCCATTTGCGTTGCCAACATTCATTTCAACGCGAACTCTTAGTCAAAATTCGCTTCTCACTATATTGTGAATCTTGGCGACCTAACAGATGGCCCCCAAGTTCTCACTTTGAATTTTTAAATAATGAAAAGGTGGGAACTTTGAATTTTTACACTTTCATCGGGGGCAATTATGGAATTTACCATTCTGTTTACGCTTTTCAAGGCTTTTCTTAACCATCACGTCAATCATTTTTGGACGATTTTCGATACCTAACCATTGTATTTCCTAACCACGGTTGATCCCTTATTCACAGTACCCTAAACTGTCATCATTGTTTTAATCACGCGAGTAACCGGGGTCAACCAAGGTAACATAATCTTACCCACTCTTTCATCTTCCCTTCTTCACAATATCCCTCTCAGCATAAATAACTCATCTTTTACAGCATTCCCCTTTTACTGTTTTATCTTCTTCTACCTCTCACCCTCCAGCCTTCTTCCTGCAACCTTAGAGCAAACCTCTCTTCTCTCCGTCTTCTCCATTCCGCCTTTCCGACCTTATACCAATGGCTCCCAAGAGTGCAAAGGCTTCTTCCTCCAAGTGCAAGGCTTCCCAAAAATGGTTCCCGCAGGGTTCTTTCGTCGGTGATCTCCGTTCTTGCTCCCCTTGTCCGTCAAGGGGTCCCCCTGGCCCCGGCTGTAAGCCCTACCGCCAATCAAATTAAAGCTAGCCAGGTACTTATTCCCTTCTCCATTTCTGACACCAATTACTGCTTCTTAGGCCCTTTTTCTACCATAGCCAACGCAACCAAAGACTCCCCCCTCGATTCATATTTTCCAACCTACACCAAACAACATCTACTTATCTATAACCCTGTCATTCTGGCGGCTTTCTTCCATGAGCCCCAGGTCATCCGTGCTACCCCCAAGAATGGGGAGAAGGAATACGGTTTCCAATCTTGGTTCAGTCAGGTGGAAGCCGAGAAAGGTGACTTTTGGAGGGAGATTGTAATTTTTGACTGCCTCCAAATCTTTAAGGAAGATATCAAGTTGGACGTTTCTATGATTGGAGCAGCCCTCCAAATTTGGAATATCACGACCAACATGTTCCATACTCCCTATGGAATGGTTTCTCCAACCCTGTTTGAGGTCGCAGCGATCACAGGGCTCTCCCCTCTTGGAGAAGTTATCCACCCCGATATGGAAGCATTGTGACCCGATTATGCGGTCGAATACTCATCTTCCACCTACATCGCTTTTATCAACAATAATAAGGGTTATGAGGAAGACCCGACACTGAGCACGTCGCGTTTCTCCATTACTGGTTGCAAAGCTGCATCTTTTGCTCTAAAAGTCTGAAGATGTCAGGGAAGGGGAGTAATACTTCGCTCCTCGAGGCCATGTTACATGAGGGCAGGAGAGTCTGCTTGGCGATGTTTCTCCTTGCTCATTATATGATGCTCTTTCATACTCAATAACCAACATTCATGCCGTGACGTCCAAGGTTGCTTTATTGGGGCCAATTGGCTAAACGCCATTTTCAAAGAGCACTTAGAGTGTCGCGCTGGTGGCGATATACAAATCATGACTGGCTCTTGATATTGATCTTAATTCGAATACAGATGTTGATGTTGTTATTGTTGATTTTGAACCTTCATCATGACGTTGAGGCTAAATGGTATAGTAACTGGGGAGATGGTAAGGCTGAGGCTAAGGCTCTGAGCCTGATAGTAACTCGGTATACCTCGTAGAGGTACTGGTGTCGGCTACACCATGTCATCATCACCATTGTCGTCATCACTACAGTCATCATCACCACCACCTCCAAAGTCATCATTACCATAGTAGTCACCACCCGACATTGGATGAGGGACATCACTAGCAAGATAGGCAAGGCTCGAAGTGCATGATAAGCGATCAACAGAGGAGAAGGATTGGTGTTTTGCACAAACGACGGACCAGCATTGGAGGCACCAGAGCTTGTGCAAACATCTTCAACCTCAATAAGGAGCTCAATGGCGGTGAGTACATTGCTAAACCGCTTCTGCATATTAAACTTGCGTCTATTGTGGTCGTCCTTCTTAGTTTCAAAAGAACGAAACCTTAAGATTCGACCAACACCAATGGGCCTCCTATAAAGCATTCTCTTAACGGTCCTACGCTCTCCAAACTTTTCCGCTATAATGGATTGGAGTTGTGACAAAGTAACACATAAACAGCCACCCAAGATTTATTTGAAGAATAAAATATCTTCCTTTTTTTTTCCTCACCATCATAAAACACTATCTCTCTACTAACTTCTCACTTATTTTTTTCTTTCTAACTCACAAAAACCACTTTAATACACACTAAAAATGAATATGCACCTCCATTTATAGATGTAACTTTAGACACATTACAAAGAAATCAATTTAAATCGACTGCTATACAAAAATAAAAAATAAAATTAGAAGACAATTTAAATTAACTTTCAAATTAACAAAAAAATAATAATAACTATGACTTACATTAAAGTCAATTTAAATCGACTACTTTTATAAGAAAAATAATTTATTTTGAAAACAACTTTTAAATTGATTCATTGTAATAACTAGTTATTTTTCATAGATTATGGTAAATTTTCCCCATCTCCATCATCCATTATATATATTTTATTCATTCAATCAATAATTAAAAATAACATTACATATAAGAATGTTTCTTTTCGTACAATATTATATTAATTTAGAAAATTTAAAATTTATTTTCAATTAAATTTTAAAAATGAAATAACCTGAGTAAACCATTCTCATCCTACTCTGATCTCAAGTTGAATATGTTACAGAGGAAAAATGAAAAAATTCTATGAACAGAAGTTAAACCATCCTCATTTATGTTAATCGCATATTGATTGAGGAAAAGTGACGCTTCATAATAAATTGGAGCTAAACAATACAATTGTTGCATGACATGATCCTGACTTCGGAAGAGATTCTCGGTTTTCTGAAATGACACATCTCTACTTCAAAAATTATAGAAACACACATTTGCGGCCTTATGCATGAACTTAGTTCTCAGGAAAGTTGCAGTAAGCATAGCGCATAAAGACCAAAAAACGAGTAAAATGAGTTAAATCTGGTATCACATCATAAGGGTACTATTAGAGTCACAGCTGGAATGGGAAACGGGGCTCCGCCTCAGTGGTTTATCTGCTGCACCCGTGAAGATGTGGGATCCGTGTTCTGTCCCAACAATGGGGTGAATGCAGCCCCTCTCCCCTGCCCTGAAGATAAAAATAAATAAATAATCATAGCGGAAATGGAATTGATAAGATATATAGCATAAGATATATGGGGAAACTGACATAAGAAATACAGCATGGCAAACAGCAAAAGATGAACAAATTTATAGGTAATAATACTTGAAACACGAGATCCCTAGCCACGTTTAAAATATATTAATTCTTCCATTCTACTACCCACTTCTTGGGAAGTATACAGACCCGAAAGTTTTATCCGAAATTCCATGTTTGTTCAAAAAATTGTCCATAGCCAGATCCATTATCACTGCATCTGCAGATAGTTTTGAGGTTAACTCCAAATTGTATATGAGCCCTGTTAACAAATGTCTGAATATGTCCTCGGGTTTCAGATTTTAAATTCCTGAGAAAAATCCCAAGTAAATCTTGAGAATCATCCACAACAGACAAAATTATGTGTGACCAACTATAGAAGAAACCAAAAAGGGACTGATGTCTACATGAACTAACCCAAGAATGCAACGAGCCGATTAGCTAATAGGATAAGGTAATATGTGTAGCTTAGCAAGAGAATGAAGAAATAACACGAATGTAATCAGCAATCAAGTTTCAAATTACACATCCCATGGCATATTGTTCCTTGCACAAGAACCAAACTCCCATACCTGACTCAACTGAGAAGTTCCAGGAGTTGCATGCTTGTAGTCCATGGCTAAATCATCTCTGAAAAGGGTTGATATATCATCAGTCATGATGCATTGCTTCTTGCCATGCCCTGAACCCTGCTCGATCCATTCTGAAGCAAGCAAGAAGTCCGGCTGAGTAATTTTCATCACAGACACGGTTTGATTTTCACTGTTAGGGTTCCAGACCTGATCAACAGACTCCAATTTCACAATGTTGTCTGCATGGAATTCAAATAAACTCTCATAAGAATAATGAAATAGATTTTAGCGACTGACAAACTTAATAAAGGATTTAGGGGAAAATTTAGCACATGCCATTTTTATAAATAGTAAGGATGAGTCAGAATTTTTAAGATTCGGCATGTGCATGAAGACTTGCTATGCTTTGGGAAGTAGAAAAAAGAGTTTCACTTTCATTTAGTCTTTAGATTCGTCAATTATTTTGAAACAATTTTAGGAATAAATGGCCCGTTTGGATTGGCCTAAAATAAAATATTTTTTCTAAGAAAAAACAAGTGTTTAAATACATCTTTATAAAAAGTACTAAACAAAACAAGCTAAAATACCACTATTTTTAAAGTTTGCAATGCTCCACTTCTAAAAAAAGTGGTAATAGAAGTGGTTTGTAGTAAAAGTACCTTACAAATGCAAAATAAAACTCTCAGCTATACTATACCAATTTAAGTTAAAAAAAAATACTTTTTTCAAAAGCCAATCCAAACCGACCCAAATTGACACTTATGAAACAATAAACTATGAAATAAGACAGGAAATCTCTAATATGATTAACAAGTTTTAGATGGTACCAAAGATGTCTGTTAATGGGTATAAATGTGTGAATGTGTTTCCAATGACTATCCATAACACACTGGAAGGAACTAACCATTAAAGGACTGAACGGATGGCTGTTCGTCCAATGAATTTGCACTGGCACTAGCAGCAGGGCACTCACTTAATGTCGAAGTTGCACCAAAGGGAGATATAGGGTCAACATAGTCTTCCCATTCTGTCTCATACATGTTCAAAGTAGAGCTGACCGCTCTGTCACCAGGGGTTACAGTAGATGAATTCGAACTCTTGTCAGAATAATGGTTCTTTGAACTGCACATAGTCTTCGCCTGATAAAGTAAAGCATCCAGCAAGCCACTATTTTGTGGGGAAGAACAATCAGAATCCAGCGCACTAATTGGCATAGGAGATTGAAAGAAATCATCAACTGACTCAAGCAAAGGAGGTGGGGGAGATGTACTCCAGCTACCTAAATCAATTTCTGGATATTGGAGTGAAGGGAGCTCCAACTTCACAGCCTCAGTAGTTGGCTTAGAAGTAGAGGATTTGCCATTCGAAAGTGAATGACTGTAACAAATCGAGTTGTGTAAGGAGGGATCAAGATCAAGGGGAGATTGCATTCCAAATGATTGCGCAATCTTATCAGATGTATTATTCCAAATATTATCCAATGGATAAAACCCATTTCTGTTCATACCACTGGAACCAATAAAAGGAGTTGACTCTTGAAGACGATTATGGTTAGGTGATGCCAATGGTGCAAAATTAGAATACTGAGAAGAATCAAAACCTTTAAGCATATTGCTATAAGCAGAAATATCAGGCAGCTCAGGCACATAAGGTAAGATTCCTTGATTATCCTTCAGATTGCCAAATATTGTACCGCATATCACATAATTGTTTTCCTGTAAGAAATCATGATGCACTTTATTTCCACCATTAATTCCACCCGTGCTTCCGCTATGCTGACTCTCTTGCAATGCTGGCAAGCACACGTCAGGAGGATAAAGTGGCAAGCCAGCCCGTTGACGCCTCTTGATGCGGGTGTTCCAGTAGTTCTTTATCTCATTATCTGTACGACCAGGCAACTACAAGCAAAAGCAATAAAACAAAATAGTGGGTAAGTAAAATAAGGACACTATTGAAAATAAAAATTGTAGAAGAAACTGATTGCCACAATTATAAAATCTTGTGTGCAACAAATAATGGCCATACCTAGAATGCTTTGAATTAAAAGTAGTAAGAAATTTGCTAATAAATTACAATAAGCTTCTTGAAAATTCAAATCTCTTAAATTATACAAATAAAACATTTAAGATAAACATTCATGAGTTTCTTTACAAAATTCTATATACATGCATCCCTATGATTGTCATAAATAATGATATTTACATACTTGTCTATCATCAACATGATATGCTTTATAATTGATATAATTATCATTCCCCTATTTTGGCAAAGTCATTTTTTGTCCTTTAAGATAACATCCAACACGTGACATAGGCAACCAGCTAACTCTTAGGCCCTGTTTGGGTAAATAGCTTACTTAAGTCCTTATGTGAAAGTAACTTCTAAGAAGTAATTTATGAATAAGCTATTGTATTTGAATACGCAATAAAAGAAATGTTGTGTTGAGTGTTTTCAAAAGTGCTTCTCGAGAAGTTAGATATTTTAACTTCTCTAAAAATGACTTTTTGAGAAGTAATATATTGTATAGCCAAACGGGATCAAAGTCGAAAATTTGACTTTTGACTATCACAAAGTTAAATATATTCCTAAGTGATGTTACCCAAAGTCCAAAGTCCAAATGGACCCTTAGACATGGACAATTGCAATGATCGTTCTACTCTACTTTTTAAGATTATGAAAATGGTAATTTGCAATTGAAAGTTTTCTGTCATAATGTCTAAGTCCAAGATATAAATATAAATCATTTGCAATAAAAGAAACAATGCATTGAAATGAATGTGATTTTTTTGCATAAAAGTCGACACAAACGTATTGCAGCATTGAATGAAGACTGTGCAGAATGAGTGATGTTGTTCATTAGCTGTCGAACAAAAGAGAAGTAAGCTGTGTTCTACCACATTGGTTGGTGAGGATCTATACATCAGCTTATCAGCACTAGGATATACCCGTGTCCATATGCAGATTTAACTGTTTTCATTATTTATCCATATAATGTTCTACGGCATCAAGTGATAAATTAATCTAACTAGCTTGTTCTGTAGTTTTGGGAAGAAGTCAAAAAGAAAACAGGTATATCAGATGGTATTTTTTTTCTGCATTATATAAGCAAGGCATAACAGCACTGACATCACTAGTAACCAATAGAATTCATAGGTTTCATGAAAACCAAATACAAATAACAAATATCATGACTAAATATACAAGGCAAAGATAAATACACAATATTCTTACATGTGCTGCCATCCGTGCCCATTTGTTCCCCATTTTTGCGTGAAGTTCAGCAATCAACCGCTCCTCTTCTACACTAAATGCTCCTTTCTTTAAATTTGGCCTTAGGTGATTAGCCCACCGCAGTCGGCAACTTTTTCCACAACGTAACAAGCCTGAGTGCTTCTGAATAGCATTCCAGTTCCCCTCCCCATACTTCTTCACATAATCCACCAAAATAGCATCTTCGGCAGATGTCCATGGCCCTTTCTTGAGAACAGCTCCACTGGCATTTCCTCCATTACCCTCATCAATCAACTGTGACACAGCTCGATAATTGGGAAGCACCTCATCTTCAATCTCATTCTTCATTCTTCTCATCGTATAGCCTTAAAATTCACAACAGTGGATAGCCCTAAAATATGCAGAAGAAAACTTGGATAAGCTAAGTAAGGTCCTAAATTTGCTTTTGCAGCCACTTAATTTCAGTTTATTCTTTTCTTTTCAGATATCTCATTTGCGTGGGGGACAGTAACAGATCTGCAAACCACATGAAGAAGATAAAAGCAGAATGATATTTAAATGATTCAGACAATAAAGAAAAAATTAAAAAAGAGACTTATTTAAAAATAAAATAAAAAATAAAAACCAGAATTACCACAACATCTAATTGGAAATGAAAAAAATTGGAAGCACCACAATGGCCATGCACCCCTATCCTCTCAGTAGTATGACAGAGGGTCTTCAGTAACCATAACCATTAAAAGCAATGTTTCTACTTCAGCAAAATCTCTGACTCCGGAGCAATTAATGATGCTCGCCTCCGAACGAGGAAAAAAGAGGGACTTTCCAGACTCAGAAAAGAAAGAAAGCATAATATTCCATTACACTATCAAATTAATCATACTTACCAAATCGGGAAACAAAATATATAGGCTAGGACTTACCTACCCACGAAAAGTTTCAACAAAAAAAAAAAAAAGTTCCATCCTAGAAAAACCACGAAGGTCAAGCGCACCCATAACAAAGAATTCAATTTTCCCCCACTAACACACGATAACCAAGAGCCAGTACTGTCAGTGAAATTTTATGCTGATAATCATGGTAAAAGGGTCTGAATTCTGTACCAGAAAGAAAAAGTGTTTACATACGATGCCAAAAATATTTTTCACTCACTCAGCCTATTAATTAGTATACAAAACACACAACATATATATAATCAATTAACTGTCACCCTCACAATTGATCGAAAATTTCCAGCCGATAAATATAATAGTAACACCGAAACAAATGAAAAACAACGAACACTACCAGACGATACCTGAACAGGACGCGACACTAAAATCCAAAAACAATTGGTTTGCGCGCCGGTAATCCGAAAAAATTTGAATCGGAAGCTAAATTGAGCTAAAAACTGAAGGAAACAGAGTAGTGTGTGTTCCTGAAAATTGGGAGAAAGAGAAGAAAAAACAAATCACATATTAGTTTTAAGGTTTTGCTAACAAACGTAACTAGAGAAGGTATAAATTCTCAACCAAAATCACAAAAAAACGAAGAGTCTAATAAACTTTTAACCCTAATTTGAAAACATCAGATTCAGAATTGGAGAAAAACTAAAGGAAGAACAATTTGGAGAAGGGAAATTCGGATTCAGTTATGAAATTGAACATTCGAATTCTTTGTTTTAGGAATTGGAAAACGGCATTACGAACCGTAGGTCCTAGAGGAGGGGGAAGAGGATCATGAAGGACCGAGGCGGGACATGGCGGAAAATTCACACATCCAACACCCGCATCTCTAGAGATGAAATGATGAAGGGATTTAGATAGAGAAAGAGAAAAGGGAGGGGAAGAGAGAGAGAGAGAGAGAGAGAGAGAGTGAGTTTTGCGTTGAAGGGAAAACGAGAGGGCAAGTGAAGAGACGAACTAGGAGAGAGAAATGTGAGAATGGACTACCTTTCATTCACTTAAATGTTCCTCTCAATTCATTTACTCATGAAGGCTCAAGCTATACGTACGTTTAAAAATATATATATATCCGGTATTTATATATATAAAATTTATATTTTAATTATTTGTAATATTTATGTATTTAATTAAATATATTTGAGAATATTATTTATAATTGTGTAATATCTGTGTATTTGTAACAGTAAAATTTGTATATTGTTATGTATAATGTTTGTGTATTTTTTTAAATAAAATTCAAATTATAAAATATTCTAATAATTTTGTAATGTTTGTGCATTCATACATATAAAATTTGTGCATTACTATTTATAATGTTTGTGCATTTTTAAATAAAATTCATATTGCATATAACTTTGAACTATAGGTTTGTAGTGTAGTTCATATAAAGTTTGTAATGCACATAAAGTTTTTACTTTAACGCCTTTAAGTTTGCTCTATTTTGGGAAACTATATTGTATACGTATAATAATCATTAATTACTTGATTTGAATGGTGTATATATGAAGGTATAAAATTTGGTGTACACATAACATTTTTGTAAACTAATATAGCTAAGGAGCATTTAATACATTATTTATTATTTTTAAGATTATTAGATAATTTAGATTATTTTAGATTATTAGTTATCAAATTGTTGGTAATGATACACTATTATGTTTGGTATGCAAAGGTGTTTGGTATATAAAAAATATTATAAGGTAATATACATTATTATTATTTTATTATTATTATTTAGAATTATCTAAATGTGGTAGTTTAGATATACACTTCTCATTGAGCCACTATGACTTACTAAAATTCTTAAAAAATAAAACAAAAAACTAACCCTAATTTACTAATCATCTCAACACCAATCACATCCCACCTTTAAAAAAAAAACTTGTTGTACCAAGACCTCTGTCATTTATAATAATGTCTTATCCACTAGACTAGCATTACTTTTTGCAACATTTTATGCAATCATATTTATTAATATAATTTTATTATTTAATTTTTTTTTAAAGAAACCATAATCTAAAGAGTCCCTAAGACTCTCCTACACTCACACTCTCATCTCATTTGTGAATAATGTGAGAAAGTTTTGCTAGCATTTTCCTTTTTGTTTTTTGTTGGTCAAATGCCAGTAAAGTTCTCTCACATTATTCAGATGAGATGAGAGTGTGAGTGTGGGAGAGTCCTAAGGACTCTTTACATTATGGTTTCTTTAAAAAGAAAAATTAAATAATAAAATTATATTAATGAATATGATTGCATAAAATGTTGTAAAAAGTAATGCTAGTCTAGTGGATAAGACATTCATCAACATAGTTGTAAGGATCCCAACTAATAGCCATTTGTGAATCACTTGCCCCCAATTTAAGTCTCAAGTTCTGGAGCTTGCTTCAATTTTTTTTATTAACTTTTTATTTTGTTTATATTTTTATTTTGTAATTTACTTCATTGTCAGAGAACACTATAGATATGATAACTTCTTTTTTAATGATAAATTAATTATGTATTTCTAATCTTGTAAATTATTTAATTTAATACATTATATTTATTTTATTATGTTAACTTTGTTTTACTCCTTTGTTATATTTTATTTTAATATATATCAAACGCATTGTTATTATTGACACTCAATTCAAAGCTTAATGAAAAATTTAACGATTCTTTCTCACCAAAAGGAATTTAATGATAATATATATGTAAAGTAGCAAAACAATTTTATCTTGGTACTTCCATTAGTCATAATACAACTTCAAAATATACGAAACAAATTTTGCTCGCCCCGCTTACACATTTTCTAGTTCCATCCCGGTTAAACTTCTTTACATTCTCCCTTTGTCTCTCCTTCTCTAAGTTCTCTCCCTTTTTCCCTTGTTTTCTTTCTTTTGCGTCCCATTTCTCTCACTCACTCTCTTGAACGCCGTGAAGAAGGGGTCGTGTGATGGTGGTTAGGGTGGATTTTGGGTGACAATGCAGCAGTGAATGCGGCAAGTTGTTTTCAGCTTAAAGATGGCAGGCAGTTGCAACTTCATGAAGGTCATACACAATGGTTTAAGAGGCAATCTATCAAGTCCATGATTATGTCAAAATCCTACCAATTCGCTTCGATTTTGACCAATTCACACTAATTCCAAATCAAGGTCAACCAATTGTGAAAGCTCAAACTAATCATTAGGCCAGTCATCAATCGAACCAACCATTCCAAGTTCGATAACCATGAAATCTTGTTTCATGTTTTCATTTCATTTGTTAAAGAAACCATAACCACAAATAAAAACATAAAACATGATTTTATATTTTCACTAATTCCTTCAAACTTTTGAAAATAGAAACATAATAAATCATTAATAATTAATCACAAACAAAGATGCAATATAGTTCCATTTTACACATGTTGTGGGGGGATTACAATTTTTAAAAAAAAATCTCAAGAGTAGTTTGTGCTAATCACCCTAGTAAATAATTCAAAATATCTTGTTCATTACATATTCAATGCTTTGAAATTAATCCAAATAAAATTGTACCTTATATATACAATATATATATACACACACACACAATAGGGCAAAACCCATTTTTGGTCCCATAGTTATATTGAAAAAATCACTTTAGTCTCATACTTTTTTTTGTTCAATTTGGTCTCACATTTATTAATCATTAGTCACTTAGGCCTATGTTACTCTCCTAATTATCCCACTAACGGACAGTAGTGATGTGGTAATTAACTGCCCAAAATGACAGCTGTTTTGATGAAGGAAAAAATAATTATAAAAAAGTTAGCCATGGATAAAACGTGGATAAGACTTTAGTGTTAATTATTTATTTAAAAAAATTAATCATAATTTAATTGTGTCTAATGTTCCCAATTTTTTTTAAATGAAACAAAAATTTAAAAGTTAATTTTTTTAAAAAATTAAAATAAAATTTAAAATTTAGCCATGGTTTAACCGTAACAAATTTTTTGTAGTGTTAATTATTGGGTAAAACTATCTTTTGGTACCATAGTTAACCCAATTAATCACATTGGTTTTGCACTTTGAAAAACATTCAATTTTGTCCTCTATTTCTAAAAATGAGCCACTTTGGTCATTTTTTACATTTAAACACATCTGAATAGTAACATTACCCACATTTAAAAAATGCGATTAAATGTAAAAAAAAAAAAAAGGATCAAATTGACTCATTATAAGAATAGATGGACAAATTGAACGTTTTTAAAATAACAGAACTAAAGTGATTATTTGAGTATAACTATGGGACTAAAAAAGGGTTTTACCCTTAATTATATAAAGGAAAAAAAAATTTAAGGTGCCAAAATGATGTTGTGTTTGCTCCTTTAATAGCCTTGTCAGCACCGTTAATTAACACATCAGCACCGTTTGTTATTTTTTGATACTAGACTAACAGGGGACCAAAGTAATTGACAATTAATAAATGCGAGACCAAATTGAACAAAAAAAGTACAAAACCAAAGTGATTTGAATTTTTTGATGGAATTATAGGATGAATTTCCCTATTAAATATTTTAAATAAAAAAATACTTTGAAATAATTCTACTTTTATTACTGGATCATAATCTATTTTGAGTATTTTTATTTTATTAACAAGAAAAAAAAACACACACATATATATAAAAAAATGAACAAACATAAAATTATCAATTAAATAATTGATTCATACAATACTTTAGAAAGTTGAAGAAATAATTATCAACCAACCAATAGCTCTTTGGGTGCAGGAAAATCATTCAATGCTACCTAACTATTTTATTGGAAAATTCTACTCCTTATTTTTCTAAATTCTCTCTCTTCTTCTTTTGTTCTCCTTTTTTTTTTTTTTTCAGTGTTAGAGAAGGAGTTGTCATCGTTCTTCGTTGATGGCAGCCCCACCACATTTTCTTTTTTGGTTATTTAATTTTTTTTTTTGTGTTTTGTTTCCCTTGATACTTGTTTCTGTTTCCCATTGTCATGTTTATGCTCGCTTTTATTGTTATAGTTATGTTCCTCCTTTATGTTGTTTTCTTTCTCTTTTATGATTGTTTTTGTTTTCTTTGTGAGATTTCGTTTACAGGATCATACATATGAACAATATATTCAAATTTATCATGAAAGAAAGCGTATTACATTCTTCAAATTGTAGTTTGACCTACTAAACCTGATGCAATTATATATATATATATAAAATATGTTGAAGTTTAAGTAAACTATTATGAAATATTAGGAGAAGTAATAAAAATAGAAGAGAGAAAGACTAGAGAAGCAAGAGAGGGAGCTTTATTCTATTAATCTTCTCAAGTTTGTTTATAGTCTAAGAGTGAGAATGCACAATATCATATCTAATCTCTATAATATCTCTATAATATCAACATATATCTATATAATTAAATACTAAACAAATTAGTATATGGGCATCCACACTAATAATATTTTATAACAAAAATATGTTATTATTGTATATATAAAACTGAAGACTAAACATAAATGGAGAGTGCCGCGTAGTGTAAACAAGAACTTTCAACAATAAATGCATTCTATTTTAACAAAATAATTAATAATAATAAATTTAAAAAGTTATATTAGAAACCATTGAGCAAACAAAATAAATTTCTAAAATTCAGAATTACAAATTAATGATATTACAAATTAGAACGCAGAATAAAGAAAATCCCAAAAAAACGAAGCATGAAACTTTTCCAAGAAATAAGAAATTTGAAATTGGTAGAAAGAAAAAAATTAAAAGGAAGAATATGAGAAGCTTATGGTATATAAGTATATGAGAGTATAACACAAGGAAAGGAATGATAATATGAGAATTAATTAATTATTTTATTTATATGACAGCCTAATAAACAAATATTTATTTTTGTGAAGCAATAAATAAATAATTGTTTTTCATAGGTTAATTTAATGATTATCTCAAAACTCAAATATATGATTTCTTTTATTAATCCCTGTAGTAAAAAAAAACCATTGACAACCAAATATATTATTGACATTCTAACCACGAGGACCAAAATGAGATGGTAAGGACCGTTTTTGTCTGTTAGTAAAAGAATTAGGGTACTAATGGATGGATAAATTGGCTGATGGTTTATAAATAGAAGACCAAATTGAATTGAATTGAAATTATATTTTAGTCTACCAAAAATATACTTAAAGAAATATTTCGTAAAAGTGGACAAAGGAGATGCTAATTTTAAGTTATACCACATTAGCTATGTAAAATTAAGCTGATATAAATTTTAACATTAAGTAAATTAATTTAAATATATTTTTTTCTAAAACAAATAACATCAGAGAAGTGGAATGTAAATTAGAAAATTATTCTATCAGGAAACAAATGGTAATTATGCTATTAAGAATTAAATAATAGTTTAAGATATTAAATTGATTTGTGTAGATAATAGGTAGGTTACACCTTTTTATTGAAAACTTATTATATTATTTCTTTTTTTTTTCACACTATTCTTTCTTCAAAAAAATTCTTCTATTAGAGAGTAAATGGTGATTTTTGCCTTAGATTTCACATCATCATTCATTTTTCTCTCTCTGCAAATAAAAAAAAGTTCTCTCTTCATCTTTTACCCACTAAAATTAAAAAGAGAGGCAGCTTCTTCACCACAATGAGGATTCATTTTCCTTTTATTATTGTATTTTAGAAATCTTAATATTTTCCTCTTTCCATTCATGATCGAGCGATGAGTTTTCTTGATTTTTTTTTTCTTTATATAACAATTTCAATTGTTCCCTTATTTGGTTCAAGATGGAGTTTCAATGGGACAAGACTAAGAGATTGAGGAAGCATGAAGAAGCATCGAGATTACGAGTATGAGAAAAGACAATGATGATGATGAGGATGACGACAGAAGACAATATCATTTTCTCTTTCTACATAATGAGAATTTTTCATTTTCAATTCTTTTTCAAAAATTTGAATTTTCTATATGTTATTGTGTCATGTTGAAGTTAGGGTGAAATTGGTTGCCTAATAAAAGGTGTTGCCTTGGTGAGAATGGTTGGATGGTTGATCGGGAGGTCGTCGAGAGGGATCCATCTTGCCCAAGGAAGTTGGTTGATTATTTCTTTTATTGTGCTTAATTATTCTTTACATTTTATCCCTAACTTTTCTGAAATTTTTTTACAGTATGGTTTTGCTTTTTTTTTTTTTGGAAAAACGTCTTGAATGGCCTTTGTTTATAACTTCATGGTTCAAAATTTTTGCGTAAGTGCCATTCTTTATGTTCATAGCTTTACTTTTTGTAGGATGCAAAATTAATTCTTTAGGATTATGACAAAGAGAATGTGAGACTTAATGGAAGCAATGTTTATTGAAAAAATTATGAGTAATATTAGCATGTAAATTAAGCACAGTTAGTTTTCGCATAAGTTACATGCCTTTTTCTCCTTCTTAAAAAAAGTTGGAGTTTCATTTACATCAATACCATTAATCCCCATTTTTGTTGTTGTATAGTTGGCTACGATTTCTCAAATGCATAGTTACTTTGTGTTTTCTTTTCGATTTCTCAACTTTTGTAGTGTTATCATTTATGCAATTCAAATTACACTATTAAGGCCTTTCATGGTCGCGCTCATACCAAAGATGGATGAGTAAGTTTATTGTCTTATTTATATTTTATTACAATATAACTTCAACTATTGCATATGACACCTCATACAACTACAAACATCTTAGTACTAAATTAACATCTAACCAAATAATACAGGATTCTATGATTCATAAATTTAAATTTTTAAATATTATAGAAGCATTTTAATCAAAACCAAAAATGTTGTGGAAGTAGCACTAATTATATTGCTTCAAGTGATATGTTTGTCCTCCATTTTATACGCTGCAAATAAGATAAAGATAATAGTAATAAACTTAATAGATAAGATATGTAAATATCTTAACTTATTATTAATATCCTCCCTCAAGCTAAAGCTCATCGAGCTTTAAGCTAGTCATAATTAAACAACTACAGTGTCTGCATGGAAGTGGATGGGTCATGTCTACACAGAAGTGGACATGTCAAGTCTGCACATAAGTAGACGTGATGAGTCTGCATGAAAGCTGAAATGATGAGGTAAAGGAAACATGTAAAGGCATGGACCAAACCAGTAAAGGCCTAAGTAGAACCAGTAACGGCTTGGGTGGAACCAGTAAACACAACGGATTGGGTGGAACCAACTAGGGCAATGGCCTAGGCAGAACTAGCAAAGACAATGGACTAGGTAAAACTAGCTAAGGCAACAATTTGGACGGAGATAGCAAAGAAAACAATTAGGGTTGGACAGAATCAACTAAGGCAACGATTTAGGCTGGGCGAAATCAGTGGAGGTAACAAGTTTATGTTGTACGAAAGTAGTTGAAACAATGGTATGGATCTATATAGGTTGAGAATGTAGAAAACTAGAGATGATAGTAGATAGTTTTTGTTTGTGAAGAAAGAAAATGGATAAACTCAGAATAGTTGAAGCGGAAGAAGACTATACAGAGACAACCAATAAGGAGACATGGTTGATACACAGGTCATGGTGGATGTCATAGCTCTAATAGCGTGGGGGATGCTAAATAGTGTGGGAAACGTGGATAGGGCACAAAAAAGACAACAAGAGAGTTAACAAAGAAAACTAATAATAATATTATTAATAGTTGTTTCTCTAAGTACAAAGATGATATACCTATTTATAGGTTGAAAATAAGATAAAGATAATTATAAATATCTTAACAAATAAGATAGATAACTATCTTAACAGATAAGATAGATAAATATCTTAACAGATAAGATAAATAAATATCTTAACTTATTCTTAACATTTAGCATATCATTCCTTTAAAAAAAATGACACAATAAATTATATTGGATTTTTTTTTTTGTTTTGCATTGCTTTTGTAGTTCAATGATTTTCTCAGTACTTAAATCTAACAACCGTATATGAAAAATAAATTGGATTTTTTAAATTGAACGTTTCTTCCTTCACAGAACTTATATTACAACTATAAAATGATTATTCTGTCTAGAGACAACAAGTATTCTCCATCGAGATTTAAGTTGTATTTCCAACGAATAATGAATATTGAGACCATTCATATAATTGAGATGTTAGGCTTCATCAAACATAGTGTTGTGTATTTTGATACTACTTTTCAATCTTTGTCTTGCTTGAAAATTGTCGGGTCCATTTGGTGTCATGTGATCCACTGATTCCACAATTTACTATCGTACAAGGTTACTTAATTATTAAAACAAGGATATTGTAAATTTTGTGGAAAAGAAATGATGGATCTATGTGTGTTACTTCCAGTATATATATGGTTTTTCAAATATGATGTGATAATTTATGATTATGGCTTTGTGGTCATTTGAAAACTCAATTTAGTGCTAACAAATTTTTAGCATTAAGATATATTTTGTTATTTTAATTTAGTGTCTACAATTCGAGAAGTGAAAATCAATGAAATAGTACTATTTGTTTGTTTCATGTTGAATAACAAGAGATATATGGATAATAGAATCCGACAAGTGTTAAAAATTCAAGTCATTTCTTTTAAATATTGTAATATTCTGGGTTTAAGAAGTTTAGAGAGAGAGTTGAAAACTTTGTACCAAGTTATGCTTGGAACTATGAAAAACATGGATTTTAAACTTTAAATAAAAATAAACTAAAACTTTTTTTCTCAATAAATATAAATAAACTCTTGACAATTTATCTTGAAACATAAAACATAATTGTACAAGCTAAAATACGCGATCGGACCAAAGATCCTGCCTCTTTACAACATGAGCACTCTAGACACTAACATAAATATAAAATAAATCTAACATAAACCTATAGACAATTTTACCTCTAAGGTGATTGATTACTCAAGAATCCTGATGTCACTAAAACTAACCATGACCCATCTAAAACTGCGTATACATCTTAACTGGTAACTGGAAGGGGAGGTGAGGAGTGAGAACTCTAGGGAGGGTCTCATTGAGCGAGTCATCACCCACAACACTTATAAGATGTTCAAAACATGCACATACATGATGAAATACATAAGCATAAAATCATTATATTATCATAATAATACTACTAATAATACTTGCATGAAAATATTAAATCAATAACATGAAGGTATCTAAATAGACGAATCCCAAAAATTACAGTCTGACTTAACTAACTACCCAAGTACCTATGTCCCGATAGCTTATGGTAACTTATCTATCTGAGACCTGAGATCTCGAAAGCTAAACTGATTCTAAATTATAATAGTATCAATGGTCAAGGTAGACTATCACCGACTTACAAATCTATCTTAGATCCAACTCCCATGAAAACAATTTAAACTTGATAACATAAATTATGATAACTGATAACATGATCTTATAAAGCTGTACAACTGACACAATAGTTGAAAATGAAATTAATGAACATACACTTACATCATGATGATCTTTATGTATTAAAACAACAATCTCATGGTTTTTTTAAAGGTTTTCATGATTTCTAAAATCCTTTTGTAAATAGTTTCATAAACATGTATTAGAATAAATCTAATTTTCTTAAATAAGATACGCACATTTCTATTAAAGGTTTTATTAAAAATGATTTCATAAATACTTTCATAAAGTAATCTTTCCTTTGTCATGACTCGAAAGTCAACACCAACACGCAAGTGACTAGTTCCCTTACGAAAGTCTCTGAACGTGCTAAAACATGATCATGCATGAGAATATAATTAAATTGATTGTATTTTATTAACTGATTTGTACAACGAAAAATGTAATAATTGTTTTACATGCACAACTAAATACAAGTCCTACTACTAATCATAACATCTGAAGACCCTACTTGTGACTCACCAGAGCAATTATAACTTAAAGTAACTAAGTACATTGAACACAACACTATGAAGCAATGCTCAACATGAACTCTAAGAATGGTACTGCCACTGCACTAAAGGAACAACTCCACATTCCTCACATGTCTGAAACAAATACACGAAGGATGAGTTAATCACTCAGTGAATGGGTACCACGATACCGCACCACATAACATATACTAAAAACATGATTAATCATACAATAATAATTCAATAAAGCAATAATTGAATCATGCAGGTATACATACATAAGACAAATGGAAATACTACAATAAATAATTATACAAACACTGGCGCACACACTATAGATAATAACACTCCTATTGAGTTTACTTAGTTGTATATATATATTAGGTCTTACGATGTATATGCACAACCTACCTATCTAGATGTTACTGTCACTCAAATCACTGATAATGGAGCTGAGATGCCATACAAGCTACTGATACTAAATCTGTTCACTTCTTCCCAAGGGGTTGAGGAGAGACAAGTCTCACCCTCAGTTAAGAAGGAACAAGTCCATCCTTACTTCACTAGGATAAATCATTGCGATAGTGGGTACGTTGAAAATGTAGGGTATACTAAGAATTTGTGGTTATGTTGAACCCATATATGGGACTCACTGAGTACGTTAAACTCGTACCAACAAGCAAAATAGATATAAGGACAACTTACTCGTCAAGTCTGCACTAGGCCACAAACATAAAAGCTACACACAAATAAACACCTATGCAACTAGTTGAATTCTATTTGTTTGGTTTGATTCTGTTCTACCACTAATTCAGGTATCCACTATTTTATCTGAGCTACTGGCTCTATGGGTTACTGAATATATTGTGTGCTTGAGCCACTTGAGTTATCTAGGTCACTGGATTCATTATACTAACATATATGTGTCATGCTGGGGGTTAGTGATTATGTTGATTGTTAGGTCTAGTTCTTTTACTAAGCTATTTACCTATTTGAACTACTATAAATGAATAACCTAACGAGGTTAAGAACTGCGGCTTGCGTCACCTATCACTGACCGACTAATGGCTACCAAACGACTGCTGGACACTCTAACTGATTGTACCAGCTAACTAGGCTGACTACCGTGGTTGGTGACATTGGCTAACTAGTCTAACATCTCACCTTAGTCCTACAATGTAATGACCCAGAAATCGTTACTGGCACGCAATGGACTAGTTCCCTTATGAAAGTCTCTTAGGAATGCGTTTCATAAAAACATGCATTTTAACTTCAAGTAAAAACAAATAAAAACTTTCTTTTTTTTAATAAACATGGACTCTTTTACAATAAAATACAACTGTACATGCAATATATGTGACTAGTCTGAAGATCTTGCCTATATACAACTAGAGCACTTTATGCGTTGATTCGATTACAAATTTAAAATAAAATCTAACATATCCTATTGATAGCTTAACCTCAAGGCGACTGTTGATTCACGAATGCTGATGTCGCTGCAACTGACAATGATCTCCATGCACTGCTGCTTCTACATGCTAACCTGCAACTGAAGGGGGAGGTTGAGGGGGTGAGAACTTTAGGGAGAGCCTCAACGAATGACCGCCCATATGGCTACATGGGACATTTCAAAAACATGACATGCAAATGCAATACATAATATAATATTAAGCATGGAAACATTTACTTAATTAATACATAGTATGTAAACCATTTGAAAACATAATTAAGTTGGGAGCTCTCTAGATAGAAAATCAGAGCATTACGTTTTAGTTATTCCTGAAATGTCCGGGCTTTACGGTCCTTCCCTAATCTGTGAGATGATACATGATATATTATACATTATACGTTATACATGAGACTGAGCCATACGCTTGTCCGGACTTCACAGTCTTGCCCTAATTCTACATTAATCGTATTCTACATTACAATCGTACAAGGTATACCAGGGTCAACGTGGGTTTTCCCTGACTTACAGTTCTATCCTAGATCTACTCCCACCAAACCAATTTAAATAACATTACATGAAACAACATGAACATGATAAATGTATTAACTGATAGCATAACATGATCAACTTATTCATAAACATCCATAAATATGCAACATAACGTATTTAATGCAATAAAGGTTTATGGTCCCATGTAGTTCTAAAATAATTTTCATGAGTTTCTAAAATAGTTTCATAAATATCTTCATAAAATCACTACTTTCATAAATAAGGAAATTCCAAAATAAATAACTAATTCCATTAATATTAAAAGAAAACAAGAAGTTTCGCTTCCTAGGATGGTATAAAAAAAACATGCATAAAATAAATAACTTCTAAAATAATTACATGGTTTGAAAATAGACTGTAAAGAAAGTCAATCACCTAGAAATGGATGACAACTAAGGAGTATGGACGCTGGGAGCTACTGACACCCTACATGGAGGCACTACTTTCCCAAAGACTGAAAAATGAGAGGGAGAAAGAATAAAATATAACTGGAGCAAATAGTCCTACTAAAAGTGGAACCCTCAATCTCTTGAGTGAATTAGCCAGTCAAAACACTTACGGGAGACTTCTATATATAAGAGGAACTCAAGACTTCCTTCATTACATTTCCTGATGTAGCACTCTAAACTAGATTTGAGTATCCATGCTGGTTACTCATTTTTGGACTATCTTGCAACTATGGGAACTATGTTGGCTACTTGGGTTTGTTGATATGCTAAATCTGGAGATAGGACTTGCCGAGTATGCAAGACTCATGTCGGAGTATTGATCCTATACAACTGATCTAACTTATTATGGAACCCTAAGTTTGCTATCCTACATTTCACGTGGTATATTAATTATTACGTTAATTATCTTAGTGATCTAACCCTAACACTTACATATTGCACTACTTGTTATATCCGTATAACCTACGTTACTACCAATTATAGAGGTCTTAGTATAATCCTAACATATTATACTTTAGTATATAAGTTGTTCCTGTTACGGGCTGGGTCTCAAAGGCCCAGTCCGCGGGCCACCCACGATCAGCCCAGTTCACGGACCACCCACGATCAGTCCACGAGCGTAGCCCAATTAGATGATAAATGCCCAAACACGCGGAATGACCCGATGGAGCTATCGTAGCCCGAACTGACTCCAAATCAATCAGCTGCCACCACGCCCCCGTAATGGACTCTCCCCAGCAGGCGTCACTCCGCGATCTCAGGAGGCAAAACAGGAAGAATATCTACGGGATTGAGGAAATCGCAGATGCCACCCAGGTATATAAACAAGGCCAGCCTACCAGGTAAACTCTCAGACTCTGAATCACTACTTTTGACCAACATCTCGAACCTCTTCTGACTTAAGCATCGGAGTCCTTGCAGGTACCCGCTCCGTCCAACCAGAGTCCTCCACGGAGCTCCAGAATCCGAAACATACCACTCTGGTACATTTGGCGCCGTCTGTGGGGACCTTTCTTTTCATAACTCATCCCCAAACCCTTCTTTTCGGACCCTGAAGCACAACAGCCATTCCTCCTAAGCTAACCAGAAGGACCTACCGTACCATAACGCACAGGTGGATCGGCGTCTATCGGAACTCATGCCCCTCCCAATCCACCACTCCTACCCCCCGATCACGACACATCGAACCAAAACCCTCCTTCTCCCTAGCCCGAGCAGCCAGTATATGTCAACGCCCCACCACTCCCGGACCTTGAAGACCTCGTTCGATCCCAAGAAAAAAAAATTGAGCGACTAGAAGCGGCGCTGCTGACATTGACTCAAGCCGAGGAAGAAAGGAAGAAACAGAAGGGAATCAGAATAACCACGGACAAGGCCAAGAAGGACGCGGAAGAAAGACGAAAACAAGTCATACTAGAGGCCCAAGAAAGGGAGCGCCACATCAACGGTCTTAACCACGGTGATAGCGATAACGCAAAAGATGAAGCCCAGGGATCAGTTTACAAATCCCCCGCGGAGACGTACCAAGAAAAAGTCCGCACAGGCACGAAGAAAACAAAAGGGAATGACAACCACTCTTTTGTTGAAGAGATCTTCAACGCGCTACCCTTTCCTGGTTTCCGTCCCCCCACTGACATGGAACCCTACGACGGAACGACTGACCCACAACACCACCTAGGCGCATTCGGACACCGCATGATCCTGGATGGCGCCTTGGACGCCATACAATGTAAGTTATTTCCGGTGACATTGAGGAAAGGAGCACTAGTCTGGTTCAACGTCTTCCCCCGAAATGTATATGCTGCTTTGATGACCTACTCGAGCGGTTCTCGGCCAACTTCACCACATGAAGAACGAAACCCAAGACGGCCGTTAGCCTCTTAGGTGTCGTGCAGAAGGAAGAAGAAAGTCTCCGTCAATATCTAGACAGATTCTACGAAGAGTGCACGCAAGTATAAGATTTGCAACCGCAGGCTGTGGTGATGGGCCTCACGAATGGCCTAAAAAAAGGCACCCCGTTTGCAAAGAACCTGTCTAAGCGCCCTTTGCGGAGCCTGATAGAGATACAAGAAAGGGCAGAAGAATACTTATTCCAAGAAGAAGGCATGCAAGCGATAAGAACCGACCTCGTCCGCGAAGGAGGCGAAGGTCCGAGGAAGAAATACAACCAGCCCCTACGATCGTCCACGGACCGATAAGACTCGAATAATCAAGGAAGGGCGATACACCAATTATACTCCGTTGACCGTGTTCCTCACTCAACTGTATCGAGAGATTCAACACAAGGACGAATTTTCGAGACCTAAGCCCATCCAACTAAGACCAGGTACGAACACTTCTCTATTATGTGCTTTTCATGACTCATATGGTCACAACACCGAAGACTGTGTAGATCTGAAAGACGAGGTGGAGACATGGGTCTGCGGAGGTAAGTTAGAAAGATATGTCACCCAAGAAAGAAAAAGGAAGATGGAATCCAGGGAACCGGAAAGAAGACCAAACCCCAGAGAATACCGCAGGAAAGAAAATCGCCCCGAGGACAAACGGGACAGGGAATACAGAAGAACAGAAACAAACAGGGTAATCAATACCATTGCTGGTGGATTCGCGGGAGGTGGGTCCACCCGTTCTGCAAGAAAAAAGACACCTACAAGAAGTCTTACACCTCAACAACCAAACCCACAACAAGTTCCTCAGGTACAGGTACTTCCCCGACATCACCTTTACCCGCGAAGACTTCGCACACATCACCCCCGTCCACGATGATCCTATGGTCATCTCGACCACGCTGGTAAATGCAGAAGTCAGAAGAGTCTTAATAGACCAAGGAAGCTCCGCTAACATCATTTTTAGAAGCTGCTTTGACCAGCTCGGATTGAAAAATATGGATATCGAGCACTGCCAAGAAGATTTGGTGAGCTTTTCAGGAGAAACAGTCACCCCCGATGGTTATATCTCGCTCCGCCTAACCTTGGGCCCCGAGCACCTCACAAGGACAGAGCGAGTAAAGTTTCTTGCGTTTTCGTTCTCCTTTGTGAATGTTTCTGTTTCTCATTGTGATTTTTACATTCCCTTTTATGGTTATAGTTTTATTTTCTTTTATGATTGTTTTCATTTCCTTTGTGAGATTTCATATATAGGGGGTCCCACAGATGAACAAGATATTTAGATCTATCGTGAAAGAAAACATAATATATTCTTCAAATTGCAACATTAATAGTGTTGATTTTCAATATAAAATATGCTTAAACATCAATAATTTTTAAAAAAGAAGCAGGTTATCTTAAGTTAATTCAAAATAAACAGTATATTTGCATCATATTAATGTTAGATTTGATGTATTTTTCTCAATTTATAAGTATTGTTAGGTTATTCTGTGAATAAAATTCTCCTTTTAAAAAAATTATTGTTAGTCTATTTTTAAAAAGTTAAAACTTGAAAAACCTCATTACATTCATAGGCGAAGCCAAGGGGGGCCTGGGTGGGCCATGGCCCCAAAGGTTTTTAAATTTTATCTATGTATGCAAACTCATAATTTATTGGTGTCTCATAATCGAAAACGTGAATAAGATTATATAAATAGAATAATATAACTATAATATTTTATATAAATCATAGCTGTTGTTCAACAAGATGATGTAACACTTACTCACTCATCCAATAATCAGCAATATAACACTACACTATTATTACCATCATATTCTGACAATTTTTTGGTCGTTTAGAAAGAAATATTACCATATTTTACATTTTTATTTACTTAAATCTTCTCTCATTCTAAAAAATATTTTAAAGATAAGTAATAAGTTCATATAAAAATAAAAAAAATCAAATTTTCATGACAAATTTTTTAATTTTCCTTTCTTAAACAAGTTAGTATACATATTTCATTCAACTTTATAAAAGTAAGCGACAAACTACTTGTATTTAAAGTCTTTAATCAATTTCACTTTCTTTTTCTTCTAATGTTTGTTTGATTATATAAGTCTAAAAATTTACAAACATAGAAGAAAAGAAATAATCTTCACATCTTATATATTAATTTTCTTTATCCGTTTTTATATATTTATGCATCAACGATATAAATTACTAAACATGTATTTCTCAGTTATAAAAATTAGGGTTAATTATGTTTTTAGTCCCTGTAAAATTTGAAAGTTTGGTTTTAGTCCCTGTATGAAAGTTTTAGTCCCTACGAAAATTGAAAGTTTGGTTTTAGTCCCTAGAGTTGGATTGCCCCAACCCACCTTTTACCCAACCACCTCCTCCTCTCATCTCTATCCAGCCCCCACCCCACCCCACCCCCTCCG
>QANU01016882.1:374299-417451 GCA_003254905.1 Nissolia schottii
CCCCCCCCCCCCCGGCGGCCCCGCGGGAGATTCACCTTGTCCTCAAGGTGTAAGAGAAGAAAGACCTGTTTAATCTTCTCAACCATCTCCCAATTACTCTCAAAATCAGGGAGATTTTGCCACTTCACCAACACTTCCAAGTTCACCCAACCTGTTGCAGCGACTGTCCAAGATCTTCTCCGGTTGAGCCAATAGTTCACCCTCCTCAAGTTCTCCTCAGTTCACACTCTTCTTGAGAAGTGAAACATGGAATACAGGGTGTTTTCTAGTAGATTCGAGCAGTTTCAGCCTATATGCCACCTCTCCAATCTTCTCTTGGACTTCAAATGGGCCATAAAATCGAGCACTTAGCTTCTGGTAGCTAGGGACTTCATCCTATATGGTTGAAGCTTCAAATACACAAAATCCCCTTTTTCAAACACCACGTCTCTCCTCTTCGTACCAGCTTGTTGCCTCATTCTGTTTTGTGCCCGATTTAGGTGAAATTGAAGCTCGTCAAGCATTTGATTTCTATCCTCCATCAGTATTTTCACCTCTTCCACACTAGATTCTAGTCCACCCTCAACAAAGGTGGAGGCTCCCTCCCATATAAAGCTTTAAAAGGGGACATCTTAATGGAAACATGATAGTTCGTGTTGCACGAAAATTCAGCCCAAGACAACCATACTACCCACTGTTTTGGTTTGGAACTCGTGAGGCAACGAAGGTAAGTCTTCAAACATTTGTTCACCGCTTTTGTTTGGCCATCTGTTTGCGGGTGACATGCTGAGGACATCTTCAAGGAGGTTCCTGCTTGTTTAAACACCTCTGACCAAAATGTGCTCATAAAAATTTTGTCCCTATCAGAGACAATAGAGGAGGGGAACCCATGAAGGCCCACTACCTCTTTGATGAATAAGTTGGCAACATCCTTGGCTGTGAAAGGATGAGAAAGTGCATAGAAGTGAGCATATTTGGTCATACGGTCAACAACAACGAAAATAGTATCCATCCCTTTAGCCTTTGGTAAACCGCCAATGAAATCCATTGAAATATCTGCCCAAACGTTAGTAGGAATAGGCAGGGGCTGAAGTAAACCAGATGGTTTAAGTGTTGAGTGCTTGTTCCTTTGGCAAACCTCACACCCTTTGACAAAATCCATTATAGCCGATTTCATGCCCACCCAATACAAAAGAGATGAGATCCTCTTGTAAGTGCGGAAAAAACCGGAATGGCCCCCCAACCTAGAGCTGTGAAACTCGTGGAGAATCTTTGGAATCCACTTAGAGGATTTAGCAATCACCAACCTCCCATTATACATGAGTTTCCCGCTTTCCAACTTAAAACCTGCAGGTGCCTCTTCACCATTGATGATTTTCTGCATAATATTTTTCAGCTTTTCATGCTCTAATACTTCAGCCTCCAAATCCCCCCATTCAGCAGCCGAAATAATGGAGATAGAGGAGTAATGAAACTTCCTAGAAAGTGCATCGGCCACCCTGTTTTCATTGCCTGCTTTGTATTTAATTTCAAAATTGTATCCCAACAATTTTGATAACCATTTCTGCTGTTCCTCCCCAGCCAGCCTCTGGTCCAGCAAAAATTTCAGTGATTTTTGGTCAGTAAAGACTGTAAATTGCTGCCCAAGAAGGTAATGTCTCCACCTTTGGATGGCTAGGACTATTGCCATCAATTCTCTCTCATAGACAGACTTATTTTGAGCTGTATCAGAAATTTTCTGACTCATATATGCAATTGGACGTCCTTCTTGCATCAAAACCGCACCAATACCTTTCCCTGAAGCATCCGTTTCGAACTGAAAAGGTTTGGAGAAACATGGGGCAGCCAACACGGGAACAGAAACCATAGCAGCCTTGAGCTTTTGGAAAGCAGCCTCTGCCTCGGATCCCCATTCAAAACAGTCTTTCTTCAGCAACTGAGTTAAAGGCCAAGCAATGCTCTTATAACCCTTCACAAATCTTCTATAGTAGCCCGTAAGTCCCAAAAATCCCCTCAATCCCTTGAGGTCCTTAGGAGGTGGCCAATCAACCATATCTTTAATCTTCCTAGGATCTGCTGCCACCCCGTGAGCCGAGATGATATGCCCCAAATATTCAATACTTTCTCTATCAAAGCAACATTTCTTCCAATTGAGCAGCAGCTGATTCTGCTGCAGCACGTCATATACCACCAGCAAGTGCTCCCTATGAGTGACCAGGTCTTTGCTATACACCAATATGTCATCAAAAAATACAAGGACAAATTTTCTGATATGTGGTTTCAGCACTTTATTCATCAATGCTTGAAAAGTGGATGGGGCATTAGTGAGCCCAAAAGGAATTACGAGAAATTCGTAATGTCCTTCATGGGTCCTAAAAGCGGTCTTGGGAATATCCTCCTCCCTCATGCGGATTTGGTGGTATCCCAACTTTAGATCAAGCTTAGAAAACACCGTAGCACCTGCAATCTCATCCAATAACTCATCTATAACTGCTATTGGAAATTTATCTGGGACTGTAATCTTATTGAGGGCCCTATAATCCACACAAAAACGCCACCCTCCATCCTTCTTCTTTACTAATATCACAGGGCTTGAAAATGGGCTAGTGCTAGGGCGGATTATCTCAATATGAAGCATCTCATCGACTATTTTCTCAATTTCTGTATTTTGGTAATGAGGGTACTTGTATGGTCTCCGATTGGGTATGTCAGCTCCCTCTTTGAGTCAAATAGCATGATCATGCACTCTTTGAGGTGAAAGGCCAGATGGTGCTTGAAAAAGATCATCAAAACTCTGTAATAACTCCAAAGTTGGTGCTGAAATAGGTGGCTCCTCCTCGGTATTGTCAGCTTTAAACCTAGGAGTCACTAGAAAACCTTTCTCCCTATTCTTCAACGCATTGAGAGTCATTTTTCCATTTGCCTAACTCTTCCCAAGGCTAGGATCGCCCTTGAGAGTTACCTTGGCCCCATCAACCATCCAACTAATTGTCAAGTCTCTGTAGTTCCCTTCAAATTTGCCCAGAATTGCCACCCAACTAACCCCCAATACCACCTCGGGCCTTCCCAATTCCATGACAAAGAAATTTTGAATGATGGTGATGCCTTGTACCTGTATGACCACGTTTTCACATCCACCCACCCCTCTCTTGATTGCGTTATTTCCCACCTTCACTTCAAACGGGTGTAGCTTAATTAGAGGTAGATGCAGAGTAGTCACCAATTTTGTTGAAGTGAAGTTGGCTTCTGCCCTTTGGTTAATCAACACCACTACCTCCTTATCCAATATCATAACCTACACTTTAAGGGTCTGGTGCGTTGTGAGACCCTAGTAGCTAAAAGAAGAAAAGTGTTGAGCAAGAGTGTCGAGGTTCAAATCATGTGTTTCTTCAACTGGTTCGTCTTCTCCACCTTCGATCTCATCTTCCACTTCACCCAGCAAAAGGAATTGTTGGTGACGAAATTTACATGTGACTGGGGTTCCATTTTTCTCTCACTAGGTTCTCACACACCCCTTGGTACATTCTGCCCAACCTTAAATCCATCGGTCTTGCCTCCTTAATTATGTAGAATTACTAATTTGCCCTCTTCCTAGTGTACACCTTATCATAAGAGGATTTCTTCTTAATCTTATGTGTACTACTGTGGACCTCTTCATTAATCTTTATCAGTGTGGGCTATTCTCATTAATAATAACATTGGGCTCAGACCCTGTAACCGTGGCACACACATGTAAAGTCCCTACTGATAAGGATTAGTGATAATGGTGGTAGCACCAACACTGATAATCCCTAATTGTAGCATCTCGTCGATAATTTTTTCCATCTCATTCTTCTAATAGTGTGGGTACCTGTACGGTCGTAAGTGGGGAATCTCAACTCCTTCCTGTAAGATAATAGCATGATCCTGCTCTTGAATGAGAGGTAAGCTATTCAGTGTCAGAAACTGATCATTAAAATCTTCCAACAACCCTTTAATCTCTGTGTTTTGTGCTGGTGCCTTCGGATTCTCTTTTTCAGATGTCATAAGGACCACCAAGAACCCCTCACCATCATCGCAGAGAGTTTTCAGAGCTGACTTCAATGAAGTCACTAATCGGCAAAGCATTAGATCTCCCAACAACTGTCGGCAGACTCCCTATTCTTCCCAACTCATAGTCATGTCTCAGAAGTTTGTCTAAACGTTCCCAGAGTCTCCATCCAGTCTACCACTAACACCACCTCCAAATAACCCAATGCCATCACAAAGAAGTATTGCACAATAGTTAGGCCCTAATTTTCCAACTTCACACCTTTACATACTCTTATTCCTTACTCGACTCTTCCATTCCCCACTTGAACTTGGATCCCAACTACCCTCTCAATTAGTAAACCCAACTTCTCAGTAAGCTGTTCCGAGATGAAATTCGCAGTTGAAGAACTCACATCTGTACTTGAACTTGCTCTTCAACCTTATCTCGTGATGTATCTTCCTCACTCTGATACCTCAACTTGAACCTCTTCTTCTTTCGGTTCGTCGTCCTTTGAATCTTTTACTAACATTAGCTTGAGGTGTCTGAATTTACAAACATGATCTCATCCCCACTTCTCGCCACACGTGAAGCAAAGACCTTTCCTCTGTCGCTCATCCCATTCTTCATTAGATAGCCTACACGTGCCATTCTTTCTTTTGTCCTCCCCGTGCCATTCTTTCTTTTGTCCTCCTGATTCCATGTGGTGTGTTGGTTACTTCCCTCCCCCATAGTCAGTGGGTTTGGTTGGTTACCTCCACGGATAGGCCCAATGGTCTTGGGATGCTGTGAATGCCGAGAGAATCTTGTACCTGTACCTGTTCTGCCTGCGAGTGTTACACCCTCTTCTCGCCAAGCTTTATTCCTCCATTCTAATTCCCCAGCTCTCTCCATCATGTCGTTCAAACAACGGAACGAACTCAGCTTTATCTCTGCCTTGATCTCCTTCATCAATCCACTCAAAAAAAATGCTCATCACTATATTTGGGTCAACTTCATGCCTCGAGCCCGTTATCATTTCAAATTGTTTCCTGTATTGAGCCACATTTCCAGTTTGCCTCAATTGTAGCAGAGGTTCTAAAGGATTAAAAGCCACCTCATGCTGAAATCTTTTGATTAGCACTTCCTTGAACTCTACCCGTGAAGGAAAACGGTTCTGATCCTCCCATCATTGGTACCATATTAAAGCTTCACCTTCCATAGCTACCAGCGGCATCTCAACCTTGTCCATCCCCACCTCCATGCCTCTAATCCGAAAGTACCTGTCAATTCGAGCGAGCAATCCATACGCACCCCGCCGGAAAACATTGGGAGTTTGAGTTTCTGACCACTTTCAACCCTCTTATATCTCAGTTCAGAATCTCTATTGTCTTCCCCAAGATGAGACTTGGATCGTGAGTGACTAGATTTGGAATAACAGCTTCCTTAGTCTTCTCTCTCACAGTCACATCACTGTCTGCGACTGTTATCGTGCTTTCTGTCGTCAGAGTGCCTCCGATGTTGTTCTTATTCCTCATGACGGCGCCTCCTGCACACATCGTCGTCGACGGTCGTCATTAGCTCGACAGTCGCAGCTTCTATCTGTTATGCGGTCATGAACAGAATCTGACTCACGTTCACAGTTGAGTCGCTCCAACTAGCGGGTTAGTATCTCTAGGGATTTGCCTTGCTCATCTTGGTTCTATTTCACGTTGGAGATGGACTCCAATTTTTGCCCCAAGTCCCCAAGTCCCTAATTCTCCAATTTGTTCTAGTTTTTGCCCCAATTCTACCCCACACAATATTTCTTTTCAGAGCCCTCAATACGTGTTTCCATTGCAGCGCGTGTATGTACTATTCACAGATTCCTAAGATTAGTGCTTTGATGCCAATTGTAATGGCACCAAATAGTAATCTAAGAAATAATACCTAATTAAGAGAATTGTCGATGTAGAAAGAAAATACGGATTAGTGATAAAGAAAATAAGCACTTCGAGAGGCCGCCTTTTCTCCTAATTGTAACTCAATCTAATCTTTCGAATGACTCCCCTCAATACATTCTGCTCAACCCTAAATCCATCAGTCTTGCCTCCTTAATTATGCAAAATTACTAATCTGCCCTCCTCCTAGTGTACACCTTATCATAAGTGGATTTTTTTCTTAATCTTAGGTGTACTAGTATGGACCTCTTCATTAATCCTTACCGGTGGGCTTAGCTCTGTAACTGTGACACACACATGTAAAGTCCCGGGATAAAGTTAGGCATTAATCCTAGTTAATTTATTTATTATTTTTACACTTCATTAATATCTAGCCAAATTCACTCGTAGTCTACGATCATGTTCCATAAAAGCCTTACCGAAAAAAAAAAATCATTTTTTATAAAAGCATATCAAAATCTCACAAATATTAGATGCATTAATGAAAAAATAATTCATAAAAAAAAGCAATAAATAAAGAAAAGAAACATGAACTGAAGTCAAATTGTATGCTTACAAATTATATATATATATATATATATATATATAAATAAAATTGCAATGTGCTATTGAATTATTTTATAATTCATCAAAGAAAACTGAAATAATTATTTAAGTAATTGACAGATAATTACTAAAATAATTAAATGAAAAAGAAACTTGAAAAGACATATACCACATCACATATGTCATATTGATATGTCTAATATAATCAAAGAAGAGCAGTTAATATCAAGAGTGTGTAATACCATTACGAAAGGAAGAGTATATTATTAGAAAGCAAAAATATCAAACAGCGGATATCGAATAGCGACCCCAAACAACTTCTCGGGAAGTTGAAAGTCAGGTGTTTTAACTTCACAAAAAGCATGCAAAACAACTTTTAAGAAGTAGAAAGTTATGTAGCTAATTTAACCCAAACAGCTCTATATGGCTTTTGGCTATTGAAAAAAGCTAACAAAAGACATAAGCTTGCCTATCCAAATGGGCTCTAACTACCACTTCCTCTACTTCATTTTCCTTTTCCTTAGATTCACTTCAAACTTCCACTTCCTCACTGTCTTCGCCGTCATCATTCTGCTTGATTCCAGGAAAGCCAGGAAATTCCGAAATCCAGGCTTCATGGTAGATCTCCTTCTCCTCCACCACCCAGCTCATCTTACTCACAGACTGGAAGTCGACATCAGCCAGGCTTCCTTTGGATCACTAATTTGTTGAATTTATCAATATTCTGCTTCAGCTTTGCATTCAGTCTACTGACAATCTTCTCCTGCCCTTTCTCGATCTTCTCCAACCTAGCCTCCATTGATGCAACTCACAGAGGTTCCAGCACAGGGCTCCCAAGATCAGGAGCTCTAATACAATTTGATAGGAACGTAACCATGCATCATAACAAGAGAAGAGCAAGTGTTGAATTTTGTTAGAGACATAACAGAATATGACAAAGACCAGACTATACATTGCTCAAAAACAGAATAAAGAAACAAGTTTTGGGTACTTCAGCAGCCCCAGCCTCTCCCAAGAGCCTAATCTCAATATTTTCCTAACTTCCCTAACACTTCTGCTCATATGTAACCATATTCCCTTCCATCACATTCCACAAAATTCCTCTTACCTCTAAACAGACTGCTGACTCAGCAGTTAGTTACACAAGAGTGCCCATTTCTCTCCCCTCACATAATTCATGATTGGCCCAGTGCCCAACAACATAATATAATTCTAATATAGTGAGAATAAATTTAAAAGAGCAGAAAAACAGTAAACGTGCATCTCATTTTGATGAACTGAAAATGAAAATCAACATCAGTTCTACTTTCATCAAACTTAAGTTTGGAAACAGAAAAAGTAAGTTTGGAAACACCAAATGAATGACAAAAATGAGAAGTATTGTATATTATCATTTTCAGGCCACTAGAAAAAGCTTGAAGTGCTCAAACTACAACCCAAACAAGCATTGATAAAACCAACTCATTGATAGAATGGAATGACGAGGACACAGATTCTGTGAAAAATTAGCTCTTCAAAAAGCATAAGCCCTTAGGTAAAGGTAGATGAAAGGCTTTATATTATATCTAATATGCCCCCTCATGTAGAAGCCCTTTAAGCATGATACGCAAATAATGTATAGGCTCAAAAGACACTAATATCATGTCTAGAACTATCTTTCCCCAAATCTTACTATTAGGTAAAAACACAAGAATGTCTTTATTATGTATATCTAATAGATTTAAATGTAGTAAAGGATAATAAACTATAGGGTCTAATCATTGCTTCATATTTAATCTCTTGCTTGTTAATAACTTGATATCTTGTTTACTTCAATCCCAATTTTTTTTTCCTGGATAAAGCTAAAGAAGGAATTGGTCAGCACATTGCATGAAGATTAACACAATCTTCACAGGACAATATTACTCATCAATGCATGTGCTTGCACAGTTTACCATACTAGACAACATTGTGCGCACCAAGGAAAAAAATTAGTACCTTTATCATCAGGTGTTTTGAAAGATTGAACAGTGGATATGGATGAAGCTTGTAACCACAAAAATTTATGCAAGATAAAGCCAGGGCACGAACCTTTAACAATCAAACACAAGAAAAATCTTTATCATTAGATATAGAAACATATATTATGTTAGAATTGATATGTTTACACAACATAATCCATTTCCCATGAAGAACAGTAAAAAGAAAGAAGACAGAAAAGAATTGTTTATTCATCATTATTTCACTCGCAAAGAAAATTGAGTGAGATATAAGATTTGGCCACAACATATCCAAGAACCTATATACCTCAACGCACGCTTTCATCAAAATGAAAATCTTAGTTGGATTGTCAATAAAGGAAAAGAATGGGAAATTAGAGCAGTGGACACAAGCTTAAAAGGCACATGGATTTTACTTAAGCAGAAGGCATACATGGAATGAGTGTGTTTCAATGGATGGGTGAATACACTAGACAGAATAAAATTAAGAATGAATGCATTAGGAAGAAGTTGGGATAACACCTACAATGGAGAAGATGGTAGATGTGTGTTAGGGGGTTTCATCATATAATGAGAAGACATGTAGAAGCTCCAATAAGAAAGAGTAGTACATATGATAAGTAGCCTTAATGAAGAAAAACCAAGGGGAAAAAAAAAAAACTTCAGATGAAACCATTAAAACGGACTTAACTTTCAATGGCTAATTAAATGTATAGTTTATGATAGGATGCAAGGGCATTGTTTGATTCACGTAGCTGACCTCACATAGTAGGAAAGATTTGTTGTCGTAATGTAATTTTAAAATGACTACAAAATTACACTTTTATACATATAATTAGCGAATGTTTAGCATATACAAAGCACAATAGAGAACTAATAAAATACATTATGACTGTATCAATTATTTAGTGCAAGAAATGTTATGTGAGTTTTTTTCTTTGGGTCGAAAATTTGAATTTCATAAAGACCCAACTACAAACTGGGGAGATCAGATATGTCTTTATGCAAAACAGCTCATGAGCTGGGGACAACTCAAAGGCCCTTCACATCCTAGGACAATCTTTGACTTGATATGCGCTCAGGGAGGGAGGGGACTAGAGATCCAGTTTGAAAGTAGATTTCCAGCCAGTGAAAGCTTAGCCACTTGGTTGCTAACTTCATTTGCGTCCCCGTGAGTCCAAACCAAGGTGTACTCCGTGAGCCAAGATTTCATTTCTTTGATATCTTGCACTGTCATAGAAACTTCTCCGATTTCCTTATCCGTTCTACAAGTTTCCACCGCCTCTAGATTTTCTAATTCCAAAATGACTGATTCACCAAAGCAACTAGAGGCTAGAAGCATTCCTTATTTGATGGCAAGAACTTCAGCCATTCTTCAAGATGTGCGTAGTAAGTTCTTTGTGATTGCTGTAATGATTTGGCCTATGAAGTTTCTGATGATAGCAGCTAATGAGCCCACCCTCTTTTCTTTTTGAAGTCTGCATCTACATTGCATTTGACTCTGTTGTGGTCAGGAGAATGCCATGGTGTCTTCCTCACAAGCTTGCTTGTAGCCGTCGAGCTGCACTTAATACCTTCAAGGATTTTTAGCACATCACCTGTGAGTGCTACAGATCTGTTGATAGTTAGGCTTGAAACCTTACAAAGTTGAGAGTGAGTAACTTAGGAACTAATTCCGTTCCCTGTGAGTTTGGGGTTGGATAGCCTATAAATTTTTGTTTCCCTAAGTTTCTAAGAGCATAGCATCCCCAAAAATACTGGTTCAATTTAGTTTTTAATCGATAATAATAGTGATAAACTATTTGGATTATATGTGTGATTTCTGCTATATGTCATATTAAATGTTTCTAAACATCATGATGAAAATAGGTTGCCAATTAGGAGTATTAGGGCGACCTTAGATTAGATCGCTAGAAAGTCAAACACTAAGATTAAAAAGATAATAACGGGACCTTAGAACTGAATGAGATTATAGATGGTTTCCGGCCAAATCGGCTTGGCAAGACCTTAGAAATAATTACGTAGAAAATAATTAGGAAATCCCCTTTTGGCACGTGGTTACGTTTTACACTAAATGCATCTGTGGATCGCTACCACACTGGTTTGAACTCAACCTGAGAAAAGAACGATGTACTTTGGCGGTGGCGGCGGTCACTTGATGGGTACATGGAGGAAAGAAGGATGTACCCCGATGGAAACCCTGACGAGCACATAAGAGGACCCCCTTAGCCCCTCATGCATGAAAGTATGAATTACATGTTTTGAAAGCTTATGTTCAGGTAATAATGTGTGTGTATGTCATAATGCAAATACTAAGTGATTTGGTATCACGAGATTTTCCCTCCGAGATTTTGTAAAATAAGAGAATATGTGACCCAACATCATAGATACTCACGTGATTAAGATTAGAAAGTACGGTATCATAATAATAGGTAATTCAAGATTAGATTTCCCCTTGTCACCTAGTAATTAGATAAAACTGCTCAGGACTAGCATGGATTAAAATATAACAGAAATTATTAGTTATACAGTCACAGTTAGAGACCCCCGGAGCAGCAGGATCATAAATGAGTTGAAAGAGAATAGTTATCCCCATAGGATTCCCGCTGAGGATGTAAGTTCTCACCCCCATTCATTTATGATTCCAGGACATAATGGAGAACGTGTCGGGGAACCGCAGGGTTCAAACCCTGCACTCGGACACTAGGATTGACCCCACCATGGGGGTTGTCACGATTTCTGTTTCCGTGGAGTTTACAGACGCGTAAATCACCCCACCACCAGCGGAGCTGCACCAGACGCTTCCTATCATCCAGCACCTTCTACAGCAGCTACACCTCTGGGATCGCAGGAGTCGGTGGCTCCAAACCCCTCTCCAGTCCCCATATCGCATTATAACACTCCCGTTATCATCGAGGATGCTGAGTCAGGCCAGTACGAGAAGATCATCGAGGAGGATCCAAGCCTTGCACCTAATAGGGATCAACCCGTGTAGCCTCAGAGTCCTCGTCTTCGTAGGACAGCGAGAAAGAGAGTTACGCCGATCGTCAGACGAGAGCAGACTCCCAGAGCACATGACGCGGTGGCAGGACCTTCAAGCTTTGCCCTCTAGTATCCAATTTCGCACAAGGCCGCTTGGATAGCACATCTAGGGTGGATATCTGAGGAGAAGGACTCCGAGGAGGAGGAGGACTAGAAGGAGGTGGAGGATCCCCAGGAGGGAGCATCATAGAAGGATGCCGAGGACAGCAGCCTCGGGGGCCACTGAGTAGTGTATGGGAGGTTTGGGTGGATGGACTTTCTAATTGCCAATCAGAATGTTAGAGATCCTTATCAAATTGACTTTTCCAAGGAAGGTGGACTTTTTGGCGGTAGGGGACCCTAATGAGATAGTGATCTGACCTTGACATGAATAGCGGAATCGTGACTTCTGCCTAGTTTTTAGGATATTATGTGTATGCATTTTGTATAGGCTAAGTGAGCTAGCTATGCCATTAGCCTCTTGACAATATTTGTGTAGTAATTGTATATGTATATATACAATGTAACTAAGTGTGAAACTATTCTTGGCCCAAATATGAATGAATGTGTATTATGACTTTCACGATTTATTGTATTTACTTATGTGTTGCACTGTTAGATGCCCTAATTCGTTTATAACCTATCACTTGTGTGTGTGTGTGTGTATATATATATCGTTATAATCGCGGCTCATATTTTCTACTTTACTGAATAAGGAAAAGGTTTTAAATTGGTCCATATTTTTAGTTAAAGGATATTTTTTAAAGTAAAATAGGACTAAAAGTAATCCATCCGAGAAGTAACAAACTACTAAGCATTGCTTACGACTTAAGCATAGGCAGCTAGCTAGGGTGTTACAAGTTGACTAAGAGAGGTTATATGAAAAGGACCATTGAGTATAAATAAAACAGATTGCAATGACATAAAAGGAGAGGGTGAGACAGCCAATTCCTTTGGCAGCAATCTTAAAACCATCAACAAGAGTAACAAAGTGCGGAAATTTTGGTGAGGATATTGACGAGAATAAATGCCTATTACCAACAATGTGATCGGAGGCACCAGAATCAATAATCCAGATTAAGACAGGCAGCCTAAATTGGGTGTGACAATGTTACACAAGTATAAGGAGCAGTCCAGGACAGCCTGGCAGCCTTCAATTTGAGATATTCTTGATACTCAACTTCTGAAAATCTTGTATTATTCATTGGTGGAATTTCAGATAAAGCATATGGATAGAAAAAGATGATTGGGACTCTCTGGGAGTCCGACCAGTCACTTCAGAATCATCAAAAATCATTTTCAGCGAAGCCCAAACAAGAAAACAGAGCACTCCAAGGGTTTCCAAAATATGCACAAATCTGGGCAGCCTACGGACAAATATCAACAGAAATTGGAAGAGGAAAAGTCAATGAGCTGACTGGGACAGATTACAGTGAGATCCAATGTCGGGCACAGTGCAGAGAGCGAGTAAATGAAACTAAATTAGAACAGTGAAGACTCACAAACCCGAACACGGTCAGTTTGATCAGCTGAGCATCAGAACGAAAAGAGGTGGTGTCATGAGTCAGACTCTGGCGGAATCAAACCAAACCAACTAGCAGTGGGTGGCATGTGAGCCACACACACCATCAGGTGAGAGTAGCGAGTGGCGGCTAGTGCAGTGGAATCTGGTGATATTCTTTCAAGTTTTGGCCGGTTGGAGGACAGAGGTTAGTCGGGAGCTATTCTATTGATGGCTGTGGCTGAAGATAGAGTTTGAGGCTCCTCTGTTTGCGATGAAGATGAAAGGTTACTGTTCCTGTTCGAAGATTATATGTCTGAGAAGGATGGAGGGTATAGGATGTTCAGTTTCACAAGATACAAAACAATAAGTTTTTGATGTGGTTCTGCAGGACCAAAAGAAAAACAGAAAAACTGATAGGCAAAGCAGAAGCAGGACCATGCCCGCTCTGATATTGAAAAGCTAAGACTAAGAGAATTTAGAGAACAATAAGAAAGTATTTTCTGAACTGATTGTTGATTTTATTACTCATCAGGACGGCTATTTATATACAAACACTAATGGACACACTCATTATGTACAATAAATACATATGCATATTTTCTGTGAGTGCCCAGTCCCAATATACATGGATGTTCTAGATACGTTGTAATTTATTACTTCTATTTTCAACACACGTCTTTCCACTGTGCTTCAACTATTCTGTGGATCTTCAATATTTTAGCCATCATTACCTAGCCTTTTATGAGTATTCTCAAAGAGGCTATTACAAAGACAAAATGTGTTTCATGTTAAGATAAAAACAAAATACATCCAAAGAAAATAAAATGCACAAGGCAAGAAGGCGTGCATCAGTCAAACATAGAAAGAACACCTGGATATATAAAGAATATAAGGAAAAGAATATACTTTCTTCAGTTTAAGTAATTACTTCATGAATATAAGGCTCCATAATGCAGAACTGCAGATAAGATGCCTGAGCTGCTACAGTGCAGAAAAAATCCTTATAATTACCAAGTCGGAAAGATCTGTCAAGAAAAAGGAGAATATTCATAATGGACACGCATTTGGTTATTATTAAATATAAGAAATTGGTAGGAGAAATGTTACCTTAAGATTCTCCTAGCAAATTGCATTTCTTTTGACTTCAATACTGGAGCTGGTACTCGACAAAACCACAAAGAAAGCGACTCACCCTGTGGATCAGAAATAGCTACAACAACTCAAGACCCTACAAGACTGAAATCAACAATGGAAAGAGAAAAAAATTATCAAACCAATGATGTAGAGACTAACGGTTGGTTTGCTGCAAGAACCAAGATGGAGAAGCACATATAATGAACGGAACTCAGCTTCATTCTCATGCACATAATTTGAATTTCTATTTGCTTCGTACAGATTGAATAAAGATGCCAATGTCTTTGTGAGCTGCTCCAAGTTGAGGTGATGCATTGATGCAATGTTTGGATCACTCATAGAACACCGAAGCTTGTAATGTGATATAACGTGAAATTTCACCTGCATGATTGCAAGTTAAATATATTGTTCAGCTCAGTATCTGAATTTCATAGCATGAGAGGCTGTGGGAGGATGTATATATCATTTCAAAAGAACATAAATGTATGACCAAGGCTTCAATAAGTATGCTATGATGCATGACCAATGCAGCTCATCTAGGGACCCATCCTTATCCACTGATCACTGGGCATGATATACAATCCAGCTTCAATGTGTAAATAAATGGAATGACTCGAGAGACTGGCACAGTATAAATAGGGGGCAACACCTCCTAGGAACAATAAGCAACCCTTGAGAGAGCATCAGCCACAACATTCTGATTACCAGGTTTATACAGTATGGTATAATCAAATCCTAGAGACTTGGTTAAATAGAAATGTTGGTAAGGAGTTTGGATCATCTGATTCATAAGCTCCTTAATACTTTTCTGATTTGTTAGAATTTGAAAATGCCACCCTAAGAGGTAACGCCGCCACTTCTTCACTACAGTGGTTATTGAGTGGAGTTTCCTGGCCTACATGGAGGCTTGCAGAAGGCGAGGGCACTACCTAGAGGCTTGAAGAAGGCGAGGACAAAGTTTCTTATTTTGGAAAGCCACCAGATGACCATCTTGTATCAGAACTACACCCATTCCCGTGCTTGATGCATCAGTGTGAAGCTGAAATGGTTTAGAGAAATCTGGTAGAGCCATATTTGGGGCTTGGCACATGGCCCTCTTCAGCTAATCAAAGGCTGCCTGAGCTTCCAGTGACCACAAGAAGCCATCTCGTTTCAGCAACTCCTTCAAGAGACTCGCAATCATAGCACAGCCTCGAATAAACTTCCTATAGAGGCTGTAAGACCCACGAAACCACACGAAGTCTTGAAGGATTGGGGGACTGGCCAGGACACTATGGCTGCACTTTGATAAGGACCAGCTTTGACCCCTTCACCAGTGATGATATGACCCAAGTAGTCAATGGAGTTCCTGCGAAATAGACACTTGCTCTGCTTCAGGTAGAACTCTGACTTTGTCAGGCATTGAAAGGCATTCTGGAACACCCTAACTAACTAATTACACTTAAGTCATAATTAACGCTCGCTAATTGTCACGTTTTAGCTTTAACTTACCTTCAGACTTAATTTTGTAAAATACAGGAAATTTTAAAACTTTGTGAAAAGTTTAAAATCTTGAGCCATACAGAGAGATATTTTGTTTTTCTTTTAAAAACAACCGATGGCGAATAGCGTAATGATAATGAAACAATAGCACTACATAAACTAAAAATACCTCAGACAAACATATATAAATAATAGTAAGGTTAAATATGTTTTCAGTCCCTGAAAAATTTTTCTTTAGGAATTAGTCCCTAAAAAAAAATTTGGTAGGTTTTAGTCCCTACCGTTAGAATGAGACGTTAAGTACTACCATGACCGTTAAATATAACATGTGACACCGTTAAATGTGCCATGTGACACGTCACGTGACGTGCCATGTGGCACATTTAACAGTCACGTCAACACTTGACGTCTCCTTCTAACGGTAGGGACTAAAACCTACCAAAAAAATTTTTCAAGGACTAATTCCTAACAAAAAAAATTTTCAGGGACCAAACACAAAATTCTTAATTTTACAGGGAATAAAAACATATTTAACCCATAATAGTAATAAGCATCCATCACAAAATATTATCATCCATGCCATTAAGAACATCACCACAAAACAACAAAACACATATCCAACAATAGTGCCGAGGAGCGTAAAAATGGTCTGCTCGTCACAAAAACAGTAACAGAAATACATAAAGAATTTCGGAAATAACAGAAGAAAAGATAATTGAACTTGGCAGACAACACTAGCAACAAAACACACTCAGGCCTCTGAAGCGTCATCGGGGAGGGTAATGCTAGTTCGGCCCGCACCCAGGAGGATAATAACTGATCGTGCTATTTGGCCGAATGCTAAACATCTTTTTGTATCTTTGCGTGTTCTCGGTACAACGAGGAGGGTGGTCACGAAACTTAGGTACCACAGCCTCCTCGGGATCCTCCTCAGGATCAAACTCCTCTTACTCAACCTCTGCACCTCCAACAACAGGCTCACCAGCAACAATGGCACCTATGGCAGCAGCGTCCACAATACAACTAAAGAATGCCACCTCCTCGACATAAGATAGAACTTGGATAGGATGGCGACAATGGTAACTAGTCTCCCATGCAACAACCAACTGAGCAACACAAGTCCTAGGAGAATAAGCAGAGATATGGGAGCTCTCTCTGGCCTCAGATGCATAAGCAACGGCAGGTGAGGACAAAGGTGCAAGAGGAACTACAAGATCAGCACCATAAGGTGCAAGCAGCATCTGAATCTGGTGCATCAGCATGATGGAAGACTCTGCCAAGTCCACAGCCGCAATCTCGTACGTCGTCGTGTTCACGGCGAAACCACGGCGACGCCCCGTGAAGGGTCAAACCTAACACTCGTGATGCTACGAGGCCCTACGCACAAACTAAGTGGCATCACATAAGGTTCCGCCATTTGGACCATCTCTAACTGATCATACATCAAGGTTTATTTTAATTATTTATCTAAACCGAATCCTAAACAATTACTGATTATCCTAATCATTTCTTTAACCTAACATTCACACGTATAAACAAGGGTAAAAGACATAACATGAGAGTAACATAAGTGCACATGATAATAACAAATGTCATGAATGAAATCATTATGAATTATCAATCTTTCATTTCAGTTTTACCCTTCAGTATGCCTGGGGGACCAATAAATTTCCTGAGGATATACAACATTACATAATATTTGGAGTTGAGCTCAATCCATGGTAGCAAACCACATATAAAAACCTTACTTAGTCAACATCAATGAAGGGATTTTTCATTCATTCTTAAGTGAACCTAGTACTATAAGCACACAACCTCTAAACCAAAACAAGGGTGTCAAGGTGACCAGCTAACTGCGCTAAGCCCAAAGAATACGCTCCACAAGGGGAGCCTTATCATAAGATAACCCCTGGTCGTTTTGATTGTGTTATTAACAGTCTTATGGAATAGTTTCCCCAAAAGAGGATATAACTTATTGTTCATAATCATTTCATCTTTCATATCCTATAACACACTGTTACATACCCAATAGTTGAAGATAAGTCAGCTGGAATAGCTAACCGAAAAGGGAAGAAAATAAATTCCCTTCCATATTTTTATTCCAGAAGAAACAAGAAAGATAAGAGCAAAATAGGAGGGAATAATATCTGATTGGTTAGAGAAAAATCAGGATTTAATTAGGGAAAGAATAAAGCAAAAAATAACCAGTTAGAGTCAAATTAGGAAGGAGAATTTCAACGAGAAAAATAAGCTAATCCCATGATTCTCTCCCATTGATGATTATAAGAGGATCATGGGGGAAAGGGAAGGCATTCAGTCATTCAGAACCGAGAATTAGGCATAGGGGGCCAAGGGATCCTAAAATTCCCAGAATATTTCCTTTAATTATTTGTTTCTCATTTCCATTCAGCCAGCATTGTTATGTACTGTTATGGAATTTCTGCAGAATTAATAAACAACAATTTTATTTCAGCCAGTACATTCTCTATTGGTACCAGTTCTTACAACTGGTATCAGAGCACCGATCCTAGGGAGGACTGTGCATGGTTTTCACACGCGCCGTTATGGAGGCCAGGTTAGACGCATTGGAGAGGCAGATGGAGGAGGTAAAAGAGTCTCAGGCTAACACGTTTGAACTCTTAAGGCAGATTAAGGACATGCTGCCACAGCAGCCACCGGGAAGCACCAATGGCGACAGGAACAGGGGTTCAGGAGGAGGAGAGGGGGAGGAAAGGAACGAGGAAGAGGAATCGGAGCCAAGGCGGGTTGAGGCCAATCAAAAATTGGATGTCCCCATTTTTTCAGGAGAGGGTGCGTTTGATTGGTTGGTAAAAATGGAAAGGTATTTCCGAGTCACCCAGGCAGCCCCGCAGGACAAGATGGATATTGTCACATTGGCCTTGGAGGGAGAAGCCCTCACATGGATGGAATGGTGGGAAGAGCATACACCCTTCCTAAATTGGAGACGGTTTAGGGAGGACCTACTCAAGTGGTTCCAACCAGGAGCTGCTCTCAATCCCTTGGCCCCACTATTGGAAGTGAAGCAGGTAAAAGGCGTGGCCCAGTACAGGAGAGAATTTGAGGCAGCAGCAAGGTCCCACAAGAACCTGGGAGCCGAGGCCCTAATGTGTATTTTTGCAAACGGATTGAAGAGGGAGATTCAAGCAGAGTTAGAGGTGGCGAGGTTTGATAACCTGCCCCCCGTAATGGACAAAGCCATTTCGATAGAATGGAGGAACCAGGCGTGGAGGGAAAATGGAATTAACCCCAGCAGCCGCAGAACAAATGGGATTTCTAAAAGCAGCGGAGCAAGCGGAGGGGCTCCAATGGGAGCTATTTTTTCCAGAAATGCATATTTCACCAAAACCTATGAGAACAAAGGTGGGGGACGCGGAGAAATGGGGTCCAGCATAAGCAAAAAATTTTCTGACCAGCAAACAGGAACCATGCCAAATCCGAATGGGAGTAGCAGCACAACACAATCAGTCCCAACCAGAAACAGCAGCACACGCCGATTCTCAAATGAAGAATGGGCAGAGAGGCGGCGGAAAGGGCTCTGTTTTCGCTGTGGGGAGAAGTGGGGACCTGATCATAAGTGCACCATGAGACATTACCAGATTATACTCCTAGGGGATGAGGAAAGAGAGGAAGATGAAGGAGGCGGAACGCCACACCTAGAGATACAAGAAGGAGACAGCGACAGAGATTCAGGCGGCTTTCCCTTCCTTCCACCTTGAGAACAAGGTGATGCTTCAAGGGGAGGGTATTGTTACATACCCAACAGCTGAAGATGAGTCAGCTGGAATAGCTAACCGAAAAGGGAAGAAAATAAATTCCCTTCCATATTTTTATTCCAAAAGAAACAAGAAAGAGAAGAGCAAAATAGGAGAGAATAATATCTGATTGGTTAGAGAAAAATCAGGATTTAATTAGGAAAAGAATAAAGCAGAAAGTAATCAGTTAAAGTCAAATTAGGAAGGAGGATTTCTAGGAGAAAAATAATCTAATCCCTTGATTCTCTCTCATTGATGATTATAAGGGGATCATGGGGGAAAGGGAAGGCATTCAGTCATTACGTCAAAGAATGAATACGTATATAAAAGAATAAGAGCATTCATTCACAGCGGTCATTAACATAAACGTAGTCAAAAACATAGATATCGTCAGAACAGTCCCAAACATAATCATGGCATAATCATTCATATAAGGAAAATAAACAAGCAATTCCATCAAGACATATCACAAGAGTATTCGTGCACAGTCATGGATAATATGAACCATACTTACAGTCCTCTATGTTATGGCTATGTATTCTTACGATGGACTCGAGGGTTACATAACTGAATATTCCCACATAAGCAAACCGAAACTAACAATTCCATGGCACCATCTTCCTAATTTATTTCTTATCGAAAACATAACAATTTTAGAAATGTAACTCGTCACTCAAAGAACCGGGTAACTCATACACTTATCATGGAGGAATTCTAGCCGTAGAACTCTCCATGGCCGAGCCATAGACCTACAAAAGGGCATCATGGGATTGAATTCTCACCGTAAACTCTTTAATACACGTTTTAAAATCTTCCCAAGAACACAAAACACTAATGCATTACAAGAACACAAACTTTACCTCCTCAAAACACCTTCAAGACCGAAACTACACAAACAACACACAAATCCACATGCCTGATTTTTAGCCAAAATTCTTTTCATGAACCAAGCTTCGGATATCACTAGTGTTCTAAAAACATAAACACTTTTTATCAAAACAACCTTTAACCTTAAAAACTCACCAAAACCAAGTTGCTCATAGGAAATCCTAACTCATCATAAAACTCAATTTTCAACGGAAACCCATTTCATAAAAGAGGGTCTAGATACTTTTAAGGAAGCCAAATCTAAACATAGTTTTTAACAAAACCAAAGGGATGGTTTATAAACACAAGTGGGAAGCAACTAATAATTTGACATAGACATATCTTTTAAAACCAAATCTTTGCACAAAACTCCCTTAGAATGAGATAAGGAACCCAAAAACGACGATTGATATAAAACAACACTTGGGAACCCTAAGGAACCCATGGAAACCGAAAATGTCCCTGGGTGTTTAGGAATAGACAAACAAAATTAATTAGAGAAAACCTCATGGAAAACTCAAGGGAACAAGAGGACCTAATGGCACATGCATGGGCTCACATAAACTTTCAAGAAAACCCATTTTTCTCTCACAGACTCAACCCAAAAGACCTCGTTTCGGGGTGAACTACAAGAGAAACTTATTTTACATAAAAGAGAACAAACATGCAAAGTCAATCTGCATCTTGACATAATAGAAAACACATCTCTTTAACTAGGAAACCCAAATCTATCACAAGACAACAAACCAAACATAGAGGACCCATGAATCCTTAACTAGGCCGAAATGCTAGGGGGTTTGGATGAACATAACATTTGTATTTTCTTGAAGGAAAAACCATGGGGAAACCAAATCCACCGTTGTCTTTAACATGCACGAGCATTAGAAGTGTTTAGGTGCTAGGAAACCCCATAAAACCCTTTTTTTCTTACATCCAACAACCTAAAGACCCCATTTTCGTGGATGGCAAGAAGAAGAGTAAAACATGCAATTAAAACCATCAACATGCAGGAAAAAACTGCACACAAGTGCAAAGAATAATCCACTTTTCTTCAAACAAAAACTATGGCTACGTAGAGGAGGCTATGTTTTTTTGAAAGGAGTGTGATGATTTGAGAAGTTTTTGATGGTGAAGAGAGGGGGAGAGGATCAGGGCTGGAAGGGAAGAAGTGGGAGAGAAAGGTCTGAAATTCTCTCTTAGCTTAGAGAGGGAGATGAGGGTTTTTGGGATTTTTGGCTTTAGTTTGAATTAAGACATGGAATAATTGCGTTTTGCCCTGAAAGAGAAAATTTAGAGAAAAGAGAGAGAGGGCCCAAATGGGCTGCTGGCAGGGAAAAATAAATGCAGTAAGATGAGGGAAAAATATCCTAGACGACCGATTTATCGATTTTTATCGTATCAGAACAAAAATAAATAATTAATCTAAAATTATTGTGGGAGCAGGTCCCCATAGGTCTCTTGTCTCTGGGGGACCTCAGACAAAGACCTGTGGACCCCGCAAGCCAGCAGGCCCAATTCTAACTTTAAGCCGTAACTCCGATTCATGATCCAGTGAAAGTTTTGAAACCGCCATAACTAGGAGAATATTATTATTTAAATAATATATTATGACTGTATGGTTCTATATTATGCATAATTATCAGATAATTATTAATTACCGTGTAGCAAGAAAGTGTTTATATTCTGTCGAAAACAGGGTGTTACACATTCTCCCAGTGATTGATATGCTCAAGCAAAGACACAAAACTGCTTCTGAGCAAGCATCACACATAATACACTGAATTGACCAACATTCTCGCCCAGATTCTTAAGGGACTGCAGATGTAATTGGTCAATGATAAGAATGTCTTAAGCCGAGCTTGAACTTATGGTTGTCAAGTGTTTAAGTCCTTAGTACTATCCTATACTGATTTGTAAATCTAGTTTAAGTTTGGGGTTACTTTCTTGGCATCCCCTTCATGTTATGCACATCCTACGCTTAATGCTGTTCCTTTTGCTGATACACAAAGGGATTGGCATGCTTTGTTTCATGGTTTAACCTTATAGGACTTAGTTGTCATTTATTTTTATCTTTGTAAGGATGTCTTATCCCCAATTGTACTGTTTCCTTATCTTCTAATAATATTTTTCTATCAAACAAAAAATGTTTGAGGTCTGGCACTTGCATTTGGAATGAAGTGTTGCATTGATGAACATGAATTTCTTTATTGATATTCACTGAATGAGTTAAAAGCTAAAACTTAATTTCTGCATCTGAGGAAAATGGACCTTCAAAGTGTAGCAAAACCTGAAGTTGCAAAATCACATCAGCTATGAAACTTAAATCATCTAACCTAATGTGGTTGTAGGATAAAAGCATTCCACAATAATGACAAAATGAATGTAGTACATAAATGAAAGAAATTTGAAGGAGAAAACTATACCATTCGCTCATAGACGTAAATTGCTTTCTTGTTAACTATATTTTGCATAGTAAGATCTTGACGTATGGACCTTGTCCTATCAAAGACAAAGTCATGAACCACTTCAAAAGGATGCTCTTTAGCCTCCAGCAAGCTCAAAAGGTAACTTAAAGTATCTTCCAATACAATAAGAGGCCGCACATCAGATGCTTGGACATATTTGGTGGATATAGTTCTGCAAAACTGGAACAAAATGAAAGATTAAAAGCTTCAGAACAAATAGATATTGAATAACAGACAAGACGACCCTGTATAAAAGCCACTTATATAGGAAATCATAAGCTTTACACATACTTGCAACTTGCTAGAACGAATTAGGCTTTGAGCTAGAAGTCAATAAAGAATAAACAGGAAAATAAAATAGTGGGAAATCAAAAAAAGGGAAAGCCTAGCATGCGTATTTCAAATTTTAGGGAAACTAACATATGCTAGAAATAACACTGCCTCGGTTGAGCTTTTATTGCAAACCAACCCAAGCCAGGATAAAAGAAGAGGGTCTTGTAAGATAGTCGACAACTGGTGTAGACTGTCAAATATTCAAGGACATGGATTAATGATGTGATTAGCTTAATGCTAGATTGTTTCCCATCAGCAACGCCGTGTGTTGACGTGAATACAGTATCAAATGAGCAAGAATAGTTGTATTGACATCTGGATGTAGTGAAAATCAAACAATGGCTCTCACATTTTCGTTGACGGGTGTGGGTAAAGAAGTTAATTCATGAGAAGAATTTGTTTTGTGAAGTTAGAACCAAGAATATAGGCCTGCTTACACGTAAATCAATGAGAATAGTGGACACTATGATTAGAAAAAGGATAAATTTTACGTCCCTACAAGAAATTAAGAGGGTAGGACAAAAGGAAAAGGAATTAGAATCTTCAAGTTTTGAGTTCTGCTGCACCCGCAAGGTAAACTCTAGAATTAGGGTAGGCATAATAGCATATAATAATTTGAAGAATAAAGTTGCTGTAAGGTGGTTACAAGATGGGATCATAGCACCAAAGTTTGTAGTGGATTGAGACACTTTTAATGTTATCAATGCATATGCACATCGTGTTGGGTTGGATGAGCACCATAAGATAAAACTTTGGGAGAACATAGAAGGTCTAGTTCACGGAACAACATTACCAGGAAAGATTTTTCTAGGCAGGGATTTGAAGGATCATGTGGAGAATGAATCTAGAGGATACGAGGGTTTGCATGGTGCGCATGGTGTAATGGAAACAATTATCAAGAACCAGTTCTCCCAAAACTCGGAAGACCTCGAGGGCACCTTGAATAACATGCATCTGGATTACATGGCCATTGTTGACCACAGTACAACTATTCCTTCCGTTTATAGGGCAAGGTGGCTTGCCCCACAGTCTCGGTGCTTATTGACACGGGCTTTTCACAACTTTATTTGTGAGAAATTGATCCATGGAGCTGCAAGCTTCTATTTTCCCCACCGCTAAGTTTGTCGTTAAAGTGGGAAATGGTCATCAGGTTCATGATACGAGACGATGTCGTGGGTTACAAGTGGAACTACCTTCTATGACTATCACCCAAAACTTCGATTTGTTCCCTATGGAAGGGTGGAGGTCATTTTGAGGTTAGAGTAGTAGGATACAATTGGTGAGGTGAGAGTACATTTCAAAGAGTCTGAACTCACTGTACGCCACTTGGGAGAATAGGTCAGTCTACGAGGGGGTCCAGAGCTATGCTATGGAACTCTTGCCCTTCATTCTGCCATTACAACTCTTCTATGACTGTTGTGGTCAAGGCTTTTCAGTACAACTTTGGCCTATGAATTTGTTGTAGGTCGAAGGCAATGGGTTACCTAGGGAGATTCCACGAGCACTAGAGGAACATGATGTGACATTCCAAGCACTTCCCAGGTTGCCCCCACAACAGTAGCATGACCATGCCATCACTCTACAAGAAGGGACTACTATTCTTAATCTGAGCTCGTATCGACATCCCACTTACCAAAAGGGGGAAATTGAGAGCAACAAGTTCAAGAGACGTTAAGCTTGGGAATCATTCAGCCAAGTGAGGTCGTTTGCAAGTCCTATCATTCCTGTGAAAAAGAAATATGAGAGTTGGTGCTTTTGTGTCACGCCCCAACAAGATCATCATTCCAGATAAGTTCCCAATACCTGTCATTGACGAGTTACTTGATGAATTGACGGGGACCACATCATTTTCCATATTGGACCTCAGGTCAAGCTATCACCAAATTCGGATGGTGAAAGAAGACAGCATTTCGCACGCACAAGGATCATTATGAGTTCCTCGTCATGTCATTTGGTTTGAGAAATGCACCATTGACTTTTTAAGCAATGATGAATGAAGTGTTGCGACCATTTCTCCAAAAGTTTGGTTCGGTTTTTTTCAACAATATTCTTGTATATAGCAAGGATATGGCCTCTGATGCAAAGCATTTAAGGGTTGTTTTTGAGCTACTGCAGTGTATTTGGTGGTGAACTACTAGAAGTGTGATTTTGTTGTTTCTCAAGTTGAGTACCTTGGCCACATCATTTCAGCTGTAGGGGTTACGACCAACCCAAGGAAAGATAGCACCCATGTTGGAGTGGCCTACCACACATGATTTATGTGACGTCCCAAAAACTTAATTATTTTATATATGTATACACTTCAAGTTTATTTCATGTTAGTTAGCTACTTATTTATCTATTTACTTAGCTATTCAACATATCGATTTTTGTTGAGTTCGAGACAATTTTCAGTTGGAATTTAAGTTCCAGAGCTCATTCATTCGAATGACAATTGTTGTCATTCGAATGAATGCTGAAAAATTCGTATCCGAGACCATAGAAATTGAGTCATTTGAATGACTCCATGGTCATTCAAATGACTTGATTAATTTCACGATTTTCAGGTTCCAGGGGCAGGTCATTCAAATGACACACTAAGTCATTAGAATGGCTCGTGTCCAGGGGGTATTTTAAGAACGTGAGAGGCTCATTTCGGTTGAGCTCTCTCTCTCTCATACATCCTTTTCTCTCCTTTCTCTCTAGAAAATACAAAACCCTAACACCAAATCTTCCCCAAACCTTCCATATCACTCAAAACCTCTTCAAATCCTTTACTCCATCTTCATTATCATCATCATCCTTCCTTGTTCTCTCTCTAGAATCTCCATTGGAGGTCTCTTGGAGCTTTTGGTGGTGACCCTAAGGCTCTACCCGAAATTCCCTTCTCTTGGGTCATCAAGGGTAACTTCTTAACTTAAATCTCTTGTTGGTGTTGTAATTGAGTTGGTTACTTGATTATTCAAGTCTATGTTTAGATTGATTGGAACCTTAGGTTGAAATTTTGATAATATTAGTGATTTGGGTTAAATTGGTCCTGACTCATGACCTTGTTGTCTTATTTATAGCGTTGCGAGGCTCCGACGATTTTCCCCAAGCTCCGACCGTTCCGTGGATCTAACCCTCCGCCTCCTTGAGGCTTGTGTTGTGAGTAGTTATTTGTAATTGTAGTTTATTTTCCTATATCAATATAAATGTGTATAAATGTGAATAGAAAATGTTTATGAAAGTGTTGTGAGAATCAATTTGGTTCTTTTAAGAAATTGAAGGAATGGTTTGTTGAGGCCTTTGGGCATTTTAGGAGGAAATGTGAACTATATGTTTTTGAAAGGAAAATCTTTTATGAACTAACACGTGGGACAAGATCTATTAGTAATCATTACATGAAAAATCATTTACCACATATTGTTTTACATTGATAATGTTCTGATCGTTTTGGAAACAAATGCTTTGCGATTAAAATGTCGAGAAAAGAAAGTTTGGATTGGTTTTGGTTTATAAATAGATTCTGTCTGAAATGGTGACTTGGTTATGGAAAAACATGATGTGAGAAAATGAATGCTTTTAATGTTAGAAAAATGGTTTAGGGTGAAGTCCTGTCAGGATCTGTAGCCAACGACAGTAGGCATTGGACTTGGTGCACCATGACATATGCCCTCACTAATAAAGGACAATCATGCTAACCTGGTACGTAGGCCACATTCCAGTTATATGTCCTTGCTAGTAAGGGACAAATCATGGTAGCCCAAAACATTGAAATCAATATTTTCGGTTTGTTAAGTGTATGTTAAAATAACGGCTCTAACATATTGAGGTCATGTTATTTCCTAGCATGATGGATCCGTGAAAATGTGGTTTATGGAAAGTTTCAAGTTGAAACAAAAAGGATATTTTCTATTTAAATACATATATTGTAAATATCATAATTTTTCTTACTTTTCCCTTGTGTGCTATAATTACATCTACTTACCACTGAGTTTCCAAACTCATTCTTCATTGTTTTACCCTTTTTCAAATACAGGTGTGAGTCCGAGTTTCGTTCCTCCTACCCCTCAGCTTGCAGAGGATTTTCCTTCTTGTGGCGAGCCCAACTTGTTCTGGGCCGTATTTTGCTAGACTTTTGTATTATATTGTCTTAGAATGCTCCAGTAACCCCATAGGCAAGATCTGACTGATTCTCGCTTCCGTAGTTATGTAGTTTAAAATTGGTTGGAATTTAAATATGTAATTTAACAATCATTTTCCATTTGCAAAACTACTATGTTTTCTTTTTATCGAAAAACCTCTAGATTTGCGAATGGATTGGTTGAATTGTGAAATGGATAATAGGTGTTTTGTTTTCTTTGTTGGTATAAGCCTATATACAAGGGAAACTATGTCCGTTTTTCTGAAAATTATGGTATACGAGGCTTGCTAGGGGCCATGGTCCCCTGTGCGCTGGTCATGACTCTGGTTAAGTCATGAAATTTAAAAGCTCTTCAGGGTTTCTCGGCCTCAGGGATTACTACCCGCTATTTGTGACAGGCTATGAGGTTATTGTTGGGTATAAGGGATTACTACCCACTATTCATTAAAGGCGCCTTTCTTTGGTCACCGGCAGCTCAACAAGCTTTCGACACGCTTAAGGCAACTATGGCTTAGCTACCCGTCCTTGTTGTCCCAAATTTTACCCACACCTTTATGTTGGAAACAGATACTTCGAGCCCAGATTTAGGAGGCGTTCTCTCTCAAGAGGGCAGACTAATTGCTTTTTCAAGTCGAGCATTGTCACCAAGAGCTCAACGAAAGTCTACCTATGAGAGGATGTTTATGGCTATTATTCATGCGGTCCAAAAGTGGAAGCATTATTTGTTGGGTCGCCACTTTGAAATCATGACCAACCAACAAAGTTTAAAGTTCTTAACGGATGAACGGTTATTTAGTGATGATCAACTGAAATGGACCTCCAAGTTAATGGGCTAGAATTCGAAATTCAATACAGACTAGACGTTGAAAACAACGCAATTGATGCACTCCCGTCATATGATGTCCAGTGTTTCCGTAGTACACAAAAGCATGTGTAAGACCATTGAAGCTGAAATCCAAGAGGAACCCATCTTGCAACACGTCATCCAAGCACTTCAGCAAAGAAACAACGAATTCAATTTCTAACTAATGACACTTACTACAAAGGAGATGTCTAGACGAGTAACTACCTGGGTCAAATAATGGCTCCCCCTGATCTAGTAGGAGCTTGATATTAGGATCCATAGGAGTACTTTCTCTGAACAATATCATCTCTAGATTGCACTACTTCAGTGCCCAAGAAGTAACGAAGTTAGGCCATCATTGTCACTGCCAATAATGACAATGACATCTACATATAAAACCAAATAGACGCAACCTCGTGGAGAACAACGGTCAAACACAAAATGATCAGCTTCACTCCGGATCATGCTAAACTGTTGAACCATAGTTGAGAATCTACCAAACCAAGCCTGGGGAGACTACTAAAGACTATAGAGAGATTTACAAAGGCGACAAACAAGGGCAGAAGACTCCCCCCTGAGCAACAAATCCTGGAGGTTGCTCCGTATAGACTTCCTCGTCGAGGACACCAAGGAGGAAAGTATTCTTGATGTCAAGCTGATGAAGTGGCCAGTGGTGCTTAGAGGCATAAATAAAAAGAGTCGAACAAATGCCACCTTGGCAACAGGAGAGAATGTTACCATAGTCAAGACCAAAGATCTGAGTGTAACCCTTAGTGACCAAGGGAGCCTTGAGACAGTCAATGGCACCATTAGGACAAGCCTTTACAGTATAAAACCACTGACAGCAAACCACCAATTTTCCTATAGGAAGAGAGACCATTTCTCAAGTTCCATTGTTCTAAATGGCACACATTTCGTCAATCATGCTTGTCACCACTCAAGATGAGATAAAGCTTCACCTGCAGATTTAGGGATAGACACAGAAGAAGAAGAAAAAAAAAGATAAACAAGCATAATGCAAAGAAGACAGACAATGGTAACTCAAAGGCACATAATGAGAAGATGGGTTACGTGTAGAATGTATACCTTTACGTAGAGCAACAGGAAGGTCAGACTCAGGATGTAAGGCAGGAGCCGGTGAAGGAGCATGCACTGGAGGAGAGTCCATAAGAGCTTGGACAGGCTTTGTAGGTAGTAACGAGTGTGGGGGTAGTTGTGGTTTAGGTGCATGTCGAGGCTGAGCATCAGGCTCAATTGGTGGCTGGGGGGAATCGACGATGGTAAACTTGTATTGGACCAGTGGTAGGTGAAGGCACCAAGATAAATAAAGGCTCAAAGACGAGTAAGGGAGGAAAGGGTAGGTCCTCAGTCATTGGGATAAAGTTGAAGGTAGGTGATGCCAAGAAAGGAATATTGTCAAAGAAAGTGACATCAGCCAAGACAAAGAAATGGTGCAAAGTAGGAGAAAAACAATGATAACCCTTTTGTGACCTAGTGTACCCAAGGAAAACAATTGGCGGACCGAGTTGAAAGGAACATGACTATGAAGAAGAGTTGTCCATGTTTCAATTATATGGCAATTTTTACGCTCAACAACCTCATTTTGTTAGGGGTATGAGCACATGATGTTTGATGAAGAACACCATGAGAAACCATAAAAGTTTGAAATTAGTTAGATAAGTACTCTCTAGCAGTATCACCACGCAAAGTGCGAATGGGAACACCAAATTGAGTCTTTATTTCTTGAAAAATAGTTGTAAAATTCAAACACAACTCAGACCAATTCTTCATTAGAAATAGCCAAGTGCAACACAAATAATCATCAATAAAACAAAGTATTTTGGCTCTAATGTGGACTCAATATGACAAGGACCCCAAATATCATAATGAACTAAGGCAAAAGGAGACGAAGCACGACTACCAACTCTATCAAGAAATGAACTATGAATATGTTTCCCAAGTTGACACAACTCACAGGGAAAATTGGAAAGCTTGGATAGGCTTGGCACCATTCTCTAAAGTTTGGCAAGGCCAGGATGACCTAACTAAGCATGGATGGTGAGTGGCTCTATGGAGAAGAGCAAACACTAGATGGGTAGGAGAGACATTAGAGACCATTGGACCCACATCTGATGCCAATCATTCAAGTTCCAATCCTACAAAATGACGGAGTTAAAATGACGCAGTTAAAGGAATGAGTTAAAGAACTAATGAAAAGGAGATTAATTGGAGAGCTAGGAACATAAAGAACAGAATCCACTGATGAACATGGCAAAGGGTGGGCAGTGCCAAACCCTTGAGGCTGTGTTTGGGAACCATTAGCTAAGGTGAGAACGAGTAAATTACCAGAAGTAGAGAAGTAAAAAAGAAAGAGCTTTATTACCAAAAATATAATCAATGGTAGCAGAATCAAGGGCCCAAGGAAGCAGACTAAGAGAGACAAGCAAATGCATTACTGGTATGCACAATAGAAGCAGTGAAATGAGAGTTTTGACACTACTCATACCATTTTAGGAAATCAGTGTATGTTGAAACATCCTTGGAGCTAGCGTGGAGAGATGAGCAGCCATGTTGGGAGAAAAGAGAGGAGACTTGGTCATCAGACCGTCTTCGAGAACACCTAAGGGGTTACTAGTAGCCATGGGTCACAAACAATCGGGAAAAATACATGAGAGTTGTTGGATAAAGAATATGAGGACAAATCCAGAAAGTGCGTCAGGTTCTAAAGAAGATCCTTGCTATTCAATGTTATTTCTTGGAGCTCACTTTGAGACTCTCGAGTCTCCCGATCCCTTTCCACTATTTGTTTATCCTCCTCCATATTCCGTGTCCACAATTCAATTTCCCTCTCAAGGGGTCCAAATAGTGCTTCCAATCTAGTTTTGATACAAAATCAAGAGGAAGAAACACATGAGTTTCAAAGAATAGCCAAAATAGAAACACTGTTGGACACTCACTCAATAGGACAATCCAGTGTCCTATGGCTCTCCCTAAACTTCTCTCACACCAAAACTGACCTGAACCCCCTCAACTGACACCTCATCTTCTTATGTACAACTATTCTTGGCATTCCATTAACTGTTCATTAGGTCCTTATTCTTCCTAACATTGGATCATCAATTTGATACACTTTTGCAGAATCCTTAAATGCACTGCCAATCATAAAAGAGTAGCTGGAAAAGTAAATTCAGCATGATTCTTGAGAGTAGATTTGTTAGGAACCCATATATTACCAAGGGTACAGAAGTGAGGGCCTGATGTGCAACTAACTCTGCCACCTCATCAAGGTAAGAGGGCAAGAGAGGGAAAATAGATCTCAAGCAGGGGGAATGAAATTAGGGAGGAGGGAGGTCTGAAGAGGGGTTTAGACCAGAATTGAGAGAAGGCATAGGAGGTCTAAGGGTCCCTTAATACTCAGGCTATCTTTACTGTTTTTTACCCATTATTTTCCATACATTTCATACAGTTTATACATACAGTATACATTCATACTTGTAACTGATTTTCCTACTTCTTAATCAGTATTACGAGAGGTGTTGCATCTTATTTTTCTAACTGGTACGTGGTTCTTACAAGATCCTTCCAAAAGTAGCCACAAGTGTACTTAATAATGTAAAACCAGAAAAAATAAGAGAACAGTTCAGCCTTACCTTTTTTACAGCAAGGGCTGGGGATGATTTTCTAGGATTTCCATTTAGCCTCTCAAATACTGCCAAATCACGGAGTTTTTCACGCTGGATCCTTTCTCGTTCTGTAGACAGAATGAAAACCTTTGAAAAAAGTAGTTTGAGGCAGATATATTTAGATGAATGTAACGACACCAAATAAATATAATTATATTATTGATGTGAATATGAGATAGTAAGAACAAGGATTGGTAGCACTTTTAGAGGCCACCGACTCTCCCAATAGTAGCACTATTTCTAGTCTAGGGTTCCCAATTCCTTATTCCTAATGCATTATGCTCAACCTTAAATAGACTCACTAATAATCTAAATAGACTCCTTAATTATAAAATCACTAAACCAAGTCTAACCCTAATTCCTAATCCCTAATCATAAGTAGAAACATAGGTAGCATTTGGTAAGCATCTCAAGACAGAAAATACAGAGAGAGTGGGGACAAAAACATGTTTGTAGAAGAAGACAAACATAAAACTTAAAACTGTCTTTGTCTTAAGATAATTTTTTAACTAATTTTGTACATCAAAAAAGAAGGAATACAGGAGACATGTCTGGGGACAATTTTTAATCAAATTTTTGAACCTCTAAAATGGAGTGACACAGGGGACGTGTCTCTACTATCAGTGCATCTCCATATTTGTTGTCCTAGGTACTTACCAAGCACTACCATAACTTTGGGCCACATAACATTGGGTCGTGACAATACCTACCCCATCAAAAATCACCTTGTCCTCAAGGTGATATTATTTAAAAAAAAAAAAATTGAGGATTTCCTGCTAGGTCCCATGTCTTGAAATACAAGAACCAAGATGTGCTTGAGCCATAGAAATGGCTTCTTGCTTCACCCATTATAGACCTACAGTAGGGAAAGAAATTTTCAAACACCAGCACCGCCAGCAGCTCAGCTCCTTCGGTGGTCAAAGGCCAATCTCATGCAAAAAAGCCTCCTTCAACATTTCAGAACCTGTATTAATTTTTCTTGACCCAATTTCTCTCCACAAATCCTGGTCTTCTTTTTTATGTAAATGGGCTTCGTCCATTAAGTCAATATCAAAGTTCAGCCCTGTTTCTCCTGCTTTCTTAGCGAGGATCCTTATACTTTCTTGCTTTTGGGCCCAGCCCACTAGGTCATAGATCTGACCCCTTTTTTGACCCACTTCCTCACTCCCCTTCTCTTCTCTTGTGCAGCACTATCTTACAACGAGCTCTTCCACCTGTATCTCCTCCTTCACTACGCCAATTACAACGGCGACCCTGCAAGGTACATGGTCCAACGGTATAGGCAGGTCTGCCATCATAAGTCGTTCCAATTGTGGCACTGGATCCAGCAGCTTTGGACACTCCAGCCTCGAGAACTTGGTTGGACTTCTTGGAACCAAGGTTCCAAGGCTGTCACGAGCTTGCTCCTAGTCGTGATTCCGTGGTTGTCACCATCTTCTTTGTTTGGGATTCTTCTTAGTTCACCATTATCTCAAGTGAACCTGTGTTCTAAAAATGGTGATTATCAACCTCTTCATTCTCCTTTGTATCCTATTTCTTGTCCTCTACCCAAACATGTTGATCAAAATCATATTCTGGATGAAAACGAACCATAACATCACAACCTCCCACCATGTCTCATATGGGTTGTAACACTCTCTAAAGCGATACCAGATATATGCACGTCCCCTCAGAGCCTCTGCCACTGCCGATAGCTTCTCTAATTTTGGGGTTCTTTCTGCATCAAAGTGTTGGACCACTTGAATGGACCAACCATAAGTGAGATCGTCTCCATCAAACAGAGGAAGCCTTCTCCTCCTCTAATTATCAGATCTACAAATTAAGCCCCACTCCCTCTTTGACTCCATTGCTACCACTCGCATGGTGTCAAGCACATAGGGCTCCCAAGATCGGAAGCTCTGATATCAATTGTAACGACACCTAATAAATATATTCAAGGAAAATAATGGATATATTATTGATGTGAATATGAGATAGTAAGAACAAGGATTTGTAGCACTTCGAGATGCCACCAACTTTCCCAATGGTAGCTCTTCGAGAGGCCGCCTACTCTCCTAATTCTAGTCTAGGGTTCCCAATTCCTTACTCCTAATGCATTATGCTCAACCTTAAATAGACTCACTAATAACCTAATTAATTATAAAATCACTAAACTACCCCTAACCCTTATTCATAATTCCTAATCATAAGTAGAAACATAACTTTGGGCCACATAACATTGGGTCGTGACAATGAACTCCTTATGAAGATTAAGGATAGCAATTGAAATTCTCCTAAGCTTTACTATGCTGACACTGACAAAGATAATAAACCATTACAATAAAGTTGAACTAAAAAAATGCGTTACATGCTGAGTGTTGATTACTGATAGCAACTGATATCAATGAGCAAAAAAGAGAAGTTGAACAGAAAAGAAAACATTGTAATGGTATGTGTATTTTATTTTTGTAAATAAGGCTCATCTAGATATCATTGTGATAGCTAACTATGCTTGGATGAAGGCAGAAAATACAGACATAAAAAAGGAAAACTGCAGAAATGTAAATATAAGGATGGCTCTTTGAGAGGTCAAATCTCTCCCTCATATCCTCAATAATTTCCCTATCAATTTATAATCCCTCACCTGATCTGTGGTTCTCTTTCTACTCATGACACCTCAGCAATTTAATTGTTGTCTGCTCAGTAATTTAATCACACAATTCAATGCTGATTGCTGTTACAAAATTTCCTCCCCTGATTGCATTTTACTTGATCTCCTCCCTTGTTGATTGCATTTCAGGCCCCTCTTAATTTGTTTCTCCCTCTCTCATGTATCTTAGTTTAGTCCTTAGTCTTATTGGGTCTAGGTGGAGTTTTGCAATACTGACATGTCTAACAATCACTTGAGCATTCATATTTTCTAAACCTTTCTCAAGTCCTTTTTCAAGTTGGTATAGGAGCGGGTACGATCTGGCTTCTTCTCCACCTCTGTCCTTTATCCATAGTTCATTCTTTGGTCCACATAGCCCAGGTCTAGTTTCTGATTTTAGTTCACCTCAATATAAAGGTTTTGTATCAGGTCTAGTATTATTTTGGGAAGAAAAAATAACAGTAGCTGTTCTTCTTCGAACAATAACAACCCAAAATCATTGTCACCTGATCTCCGGTCGCTAAACCATCCATTATTAGACCCATCACTAAAGGAGGTCACCAACCATCTCAAACAGCTCCAGTCGGCCAACCCTTAGATCATCACTGTCTGCCACTACATGCACTGTTGCACATGCTTACTTCAGATGCAGCTCATCAGCGCATGGAACTTTATTTGCGACTGCCACCAGCCCCGTTCAGCTTCCGGGCATATGAAGGGTGTGATGGATTCCTAATCAACCTAAATGACAATCCATATTCTCTTTTCTCCATCAATTTCAAACTAAGCCGAAATTTTATAGGCTAAGCACGTGATAAAACCATATTATCCATTGCATGAAGAGGCCAACCCTACTCCTTTTTGGTGAGGAAGCATCCTTAAACTGGAACATCTCACCAATGTAATCTAAGGCAACACCACCAGAATCTTAAAAAAAAAAAGTTTCTTTCCTGCATTCAGGAGTAATTCATTTGCATCATTTTCTTGTTTTATTTTCTGATCCATAACTTCACCATCTCAAATACTGTAACCTTTTACTGACCTCAATGTATAGTAGAAAGGCAAAGAAATCCAAAAACATCTTAAATGTGATCGTCCTCTTAGGAATTGTTTGGGAGTTGGGCTTAGAAGGAAAAGGAAAGGGAGGGCTTAGGGAGGTTCTATTTTGCTCAGGAGTTTCAATTTAGGTGGGGGAAGGATTTTTAGTGTTTTCAAAACCCCCGAAAACCCCTCATATTCCTCCATTTTCTAGTTTCCCCAAAATAAGGGGTTTTGTACACTCTCAGACAAGGGAAAGGCAAACACTCTAAACCTCTTCCTTCCCTTCCCCTTTCTCTCCCCTTGATTCCTTCTCTTTCTTTTCCCTCCTAACTCTCAAACAATAAATGCATGTCAGCGTTTTCATCAGTGCACGTTTTAATTGGTTTACCAACCTCTTTTCAAGTCACTTTTTTAAGGCCATTAAAAGCTGCTGCTGGGCTGGACCTGGATGGACCTATCATATATTCATATTCATAACTAGGACTGATACTACAGATTACAGAACCATCAACAAAAGCAAAACACAAGCAAACAGCAAGTGCAAGTTGTTATACAACGAAGTTAACATAGATTAGCAGAGCATATTAGAAATCCGAGATCCACTTATTCACAAAAATAGTGCAGTTTTCAAATATGTTCATTTAAACAGTAAACCCAGTCATTAGCTATAACCTGTGATAGTCCTTGAGAATTAAAAATACAGTCAAATTAGATCCCTTGTAGCGCCATATTAGTTCCTATTAAATGTTTTCCATCGAACACATTGGTCCCTGAAAAGGACTATTTGACTAGCATTTTTAATTATTATGCTTGGAGTTTCCATTTACTCTTTTTTTTTATTATTATTATGAATTGCGTGATAATTATTCGAACCAAAACAAAAGCTTCAGCTCCCAGAAGTAAACCATTTAATAGATTTTCCTTCTTATTTAAAGCATTGCAACACTGTAATCTAAAATTTAAAATCTGAAATAACAAAACAAAAGACACCTTATCAGATAAAATTCAAGATTGCTACTCTACTAGCTTGAATAAATTATTGTATTAATAACATATTAACACCAACATAAACCCCGGTGAATTTCATTTCTTGTTTTATAATTTTCACCTGGGCACATGTAAGGACAAGTTCCAATTAAAGACTCAAAATTGGAAGAGCCTTGTGCATCTGCTTCTGCATCAGCATCCTCTCGTGCGTTATTGAAGCCAACCCTAGCAACGGTGGAACCAGATGTCGAAGGAGTGCCCCTTCGAGCAAAAGTCGAAAGTTCGGATTTACGGGTTGCATTGGAAGCCAATTTCATGGAGGAAGAAGCAGGAGAGGTAGAAGAAGAAAGATTTCGATGCCGTGGTCGGTGACCTTCCATGATCGCTGCTTGATGACAGGATACACTATCGTTTCTTACGTGCTGTTGACAAGATGAGTCCGATTTCTACTATGAAGGGAGGGTGTTTTTCACACAATAAACCAAAATGTTCATATTAGATCACTTCGATTTAATTTGTTTGGTGCAATTTATTTATAGGTGTTCATTTTAATTCTTTTAAGCTCGGGTTCTTTTAAAATTTAAAATGTGACTTTTTAATTCTTAAAATTATATCTTATAAGTTAAATTAGTTCTTAGTGTATTATTATTATTGTATTGTCATATTTTTATTGATTTATTACATTCAAAGAGACAATAATAATAATTGAGACTGCAAATGAGTTATAGTTGTACTTGAAACAGCAAACGAAGTCGTCAAAGCAGTTATGGTAGTAAACGAGGCTGCAAAATCAACTAAGATTTGTAGCTCCAAGTGTCATCATAGCTATATTTTTAATTTTTAGTGTTGTTACACAGCAAGTGTTGTGTTGTTATCACATTCTCATTTAATATGAAGAAAAATTAGTGAAAATATGATAATATAATAATGATAATGAATTGAGAGACTAATTTGACCTACAATGTACCATTTCAATGATTAAAAAGTTAAATTTTAAATTTCAAGTACCAAAATGAACATCTCTCCTTTATTTATTTAAAGTTTTGGTCTAAAAACTATCATCAAATCAGGCATCATTGTAATGGAACAACATCATTATCATAAAAGCAATCACAATACTTACATATCAATTGTTCAAGTAACTCTTAACACTTACATAAGAAGTGAGAATCAAATTTACACTCTTGGCTTTACTCCAAAATTTTTTTTGAATATAACATAAACACAAATTAAATTAATGGTAAGCTATATTATTGTTATCCAAAATTTTTATTTTTCCAAACTAAGTTGGGGATAACGATTTAGGTCATTCATGGACTATGGACAGTAGCCTAAGTTAAAAGGTTGATAAATATAAAGTTCACGAGAGATTAATATTTGTCAACTTAGAACGATTTCTAAGTATAATTGTGACCAATGGAACACATGACAACTCTATCAGGACACATAATGGTTACTTTTTATCTATAGGTCATCAGCATGATAAGTGGTATGACGACGTTGATGCGCATGACAGTTATTCACAATCCAAGGGTCCTTAACATGGCATATGGCACGACAATACGAAGATTCATGATGATTATTTTCCACTACAAGTGTTGTCAGGGCAACAAGTGGCACAATGGCTCTGAGGGTCTTGACAGTTACCATTGAATATGAAGGCTAGCAAGATGATAGGTGACAGTTGGATCAAAGACACGTGAACAAGTGAAGTTGCTCACAGGTTCGTGTTAGGAAGCACTACTTGGCGCTCAGATTCAAATTCAAAGGCTATAATGAAAAGGGCAGCAAAAGCGGTTATCTAACTGTCAAGAACCAATTTTCTCTATAAATAGAACATGTTAGGCATTCATTTACTCAAGTTTTTAGGATTCACAAACTTGTAATACCCTTACACGCTTGCCTCCACCTCCAATGCCATCACAGAGTACGAGGAAAGTCAAATACACGTCATGAACTTCACATTTTCATTTCTTTTAAGACTAGATTAGTTTAGAAGTAGATTATTTTCACCATTAAATCTTCTTTATACTCTCTATAAGTGATTTTGGATGTAAGACATTTATTTATAATTCAAGTTTCTATACGATTGTTTCTTCTACTCCTCACTGTGGAATTGAAACTTGAATAAAAAACAATTAAGAAGTTACAATAGTCATAAATTGGCATTTACAGTGCAAACTATCAAGAACAAACAGGTAAAAGAAAAAAGGGCAATATAATTCTCATGAACTTTGATACATTCCTGAGACTCTACAAGAGGAATTGTTTTAGTTCCCCGAATTGAGATCCTGAAACAAGGTGGAATTCGTTGATTATTTGTTGTCAACCATAATTACCAAAATCCACTTAAAATAAATTGGCACGCTAAGGGGGACTAGAGACATGAAAGTGTACTTATATTGTACCACATGTCATATGCAATTACGTAGTGACACTAGGGTCCAATATGTCATAAACATCTACAACAAATAATGAGATTAGAGGAGAGGTGAACAGTGTCACTACCCAACCGGATTGATGAGTGGCACATAGGGGACCAAGGTCCCTAACAAGCCTCGCTTATCAAATTTTTCATAAAAATGGACATAGTTTCCTTTGTATAAATGCTTATCCCAACAAAGAAATTATAACACCTGTGTAGCAGTGAAGTTATTATACGTTCCCAATTTGAATTGTCAAAAAGAACCAATTATAATATCATTTCTGCTACATGTACACCCATATTCCATACACCATACATACACTTGTATAATAATACTGTGAGCCCCTAAAATAACCGCCTCATTCACTCTCTCTCCCTCACCCTCACCAAAACGCGCGTGAAGCCACGCTTCCCACTTGCAATACATTTCGTTTGCACTTCCTTTGGTTTCTATGAGTTTAGTGCGTGAATATTAATAAGCAAAGCATATAATTTTGACAAATCTTTCCTTGTAAAAAAAGATCGACTCTCTAACAATTTTCACAGGATCATACTCTGCACAAATAAATACTCAAGGATAATTAATGTTTGTTTGGGCCACATATTCTGCAAATTGTAGATATTTTGTAAATTACTCTTTGTTACATTAATATATACAAAGTTTGTGTTATAGTGTCCCTAATGTTTGTGCTATAGGGGGCATAAAGTTTGAGTAGTTAATATGTTAAAATGCACATCCCTTTCCTCAACAAAGATAGAATCTATTTCCTGTGGATAATGTTTGCACATACACCCATTTAATGTTTGCACTTACGCCCATTTAAAGTTTGCACACTTCTACGATACATGAGATTCTGCATTTTTATGCATTTGTGACAAACACATAATGTTTATATCACATCATCTAATGTTTATCATGACAATATGTAAAAAAAATTGTGTCAAAATGTTTATAATATTTATGCATTAATTGTTGACAGGTTGAGAATGTGCCAAAATGCACATCCTCTTCCTCAACAAAGACAAAACATGTGACCTGTGAATAATGTTTGCACATACGTCTATTTAATGTTTGCACTTATGCTCATTTAAAGTTTATACACTTCTACGATACATTAGATTCTGCATTTTTATGCATTTGTGACAAACACGTAATGCTTATATCACACTATCTAATGTTTATTCATGACAATATGTAAAAAATTGTGTCAAAATATTTATAATATTTATGCATTACTTGTTCAAAGGTTGAGAATGTGCCAAAATGCACATCCTCTTCCTAAACAAAGACAAAACCTGTGACCTGTGGATAATGTTTGCACATATGCCCATTTAATGTTTGCACTTATTCCTATTTAAATTTTGCACATTTCTATAATACATCAAATTTTGCATTTTTATGCATTTGTGACAAACACATAATGTTTATATCACACCATCTAATGTTTATTCATGCAATATGTAAAAAATTATGTCAAAATATTTATAATATTTATGCATTAATTGTTGAAAAGTTGATAATGTACCAAAATGGACATCTTCTTCCTCAACAAAGACAAAACCTGCAATCTGTGGATAATGTTTGCAGATATGCCCATTTAATGTTTGCACTTATGCACATTTAAAGTTTGCACATTCAATTTTCTTTCATATGCATGTTAGTGATGAATGAGCATTAGCACGTATAAAGCTTCAGTACACTGAAATTTCACAGAGACGTCAAAGAACAAAATTTTTCATGGAAATTAAAGAAAAAAAGCATGAAAACGATGATGATGATGATGATGATATAAACATAATAGAAAATTGAATGACGATGATGAGAGGATAATCAAAGAAATGATGATGATGATGATAATCAAAGAGTGGGTAACGATGATAGGAGGATGAGAGAATGACAGAGGATGGCGATGACAAACATAATAGAACAAGGATGAGAGGTTGAAGACGATGAGTGAAAACGATGACGAGAAGGAGTACGGGATTGGGGCGTGCACGTTGTTTATAATTATACGTTATACGTATAATTATCATTAATCGCGTATAAAACCATATGAAAGAGTGGTGTTTGTATGGGTGTATGATTTAGGGGTGTACATGGAGCATTTTTGTTATAATATATGTCCCTTTAAAAGAGAATTGTATAAGATGGTGCAGTAACAAAACTTCATTAGAAATATTGATAAACTGACAAATTTTACATTTTGTAAGATATTGAAATAACATATCCAACGAGGCTTTCCATATGAAAAACAATGAATAATTTTGTTATTATCTTTCAATAACAAGAACACAATGTTCATTTGTTTGTTAGATGAGGCAAAACAAAAGCAACTAGATTGAAAATTACGAGTAAGCATTATCAATGGAATTGCAAGAGGATTGCTCTACCTTCATGAAGGTTCTCGACTTAGAGTAATTCATAGAGATTTAAAAGCCAACAATGTTCTTTTGGACCATGAGATGAATCCAAATACATCAGACTTTGGATTGGCATGAACATTTGAAAAAGGTAATATCCAGACTAAGACAGAAAGGGTTATTGGTATCTAGTATGTCTTATTGCTAATCTCCATCATTTTTAAACACATTAACCTACAAATTAAGGGTATTTACAAATTGATTAGAAACTATAAAATAAAAATTGATTTATTTTTTTTTCTTTTCAATTGATTTTAAACAGTGGATACATGGCTCCAGAATATGCTATGGCAAGGTTATTTTCAATGAAATCTGATGTATTTAGCTTAGGAGTTCTTCTACTAGAAATCATTTGTGGGAAGAGGAACGATGAATTCTATCTTTCAGAACATGGGCAAGGTCTTCTACTATATGTGAGTTTTGCTATTGCTATTAGCCTTACGTGTTAGTAAAAGAAACAAATGTTAGAAATGGAGTTTCTAAATATTCATATTTTAATGCAAACTTGGAGAATTTGGTGTGAAGAAAGAAGTTTGGAATTGACTGATCCAGTGCAGGAAAAGCCATACCTAGTGTGATGACCCCTAGGGAAAAAAAGGAAACGTTGGTGCGCTGCAACAATACGAAGTGCAGAGGGCGCTGCAGCAAGCTGGGAGTGCTGCAATGAATCGTTGTTTGGAGTTTCACATCGATAGTAGTAATAGAAGGAGGTCTCTTCCTCCCCCTATATATAGAAACTTCATGTGAGTGTTTAGACTTGTTAATTCACTCAAGTGTTTGAAAGGTTCTACTTTTGTGAGACTTTTTGCTCCAGTTCTTTTTATTTCTTGTCTCCCTCTCATTTTCCGTTCGTGGGGAAGCAGTGCCTCCACGTAGGGTGTCAGGAGCACCCAGTTTAGTGCTTCTTAGCGGTCAGTCATTTCAAGTGAGTGGCTTTCTTCACGATCTATTTTAGACTATGTAATCATTTTTAAAAATTTATTTATTTATTTATTTTTAGAATTATATTTATTTATGCATATTTATAAAATCGTAGGAGGTGGAACTTAATTTTTTATTTGAAGTAATTATGTAATTAGTTATTTATTATTATTATTATTATTATTTAGAAATTTCTTTATCTAATAAAAAATGATTTATTTTAGAAACCTTCTTTAAAGTAGCTATTTATGAAATATTTATGAAACTATTTTAGAAAGTCATGAAACCTTTTCGAACTACACGGGATCACCTATTTTATTACATCAAATAAGACATGTTGCGTCTGTATGATTAGTATTAAGTGATATAAATATTCACGTTCTTAGAATTGTTTGGTTAGGCTTAGTAGAAACCTTTAACAAAAAAGATTATGGTTATGGAAAGATTCTAGTGGGAGAAGATTTTTGTTAAGGAAAGGTTCTAACTAGGACAAGACTTGGTATTTAAGTTATCCATTGTGCTGCATCTCTCCTAAATTGGAACTTCCCTAAGAATGAGATCTTAGTCTACTTATATTTTTCCAAGATAAAACATTTAATAATATTAAGTTATGAAAATGCTATCAGTATTAGTTAAAGGATTATGTTATTATGATCATGTTATGTTATGTATTTAAATTGTTTTTCATAAAAGTTATTGACACACACTAAAACGTCGTTAATTTTAGTGTGCAATCAAATAATAATTTATAAAACTAAATCAACCCCAAAAATGTAGTAAAGGAGGCTAACCTAGGTCGTCTCTCAAGGAAGCAATTAGAACAAATTAAAATTGCAATTAACAAGGGAGGTTTGGATTGCTGAATAATAATAAAAATAAAGCAAAATAAAAGTAAGTTAACAATGATAAAAAAAAAAGTAATATCCTACATACGGTGTTTCTAGATCAAAGATTAATTATCATTGGTTCCTAATTAATTATTCATAAAGGGATGTTGTTTATTAGTTGAAATCTCTAACTAATACGCAATTTTCATAAAGGGATGTTGTTTATTAGTTGAAATCTCTAACTAATACGCAATTTAC
>QANU01016882.1:417852-427963 GCA_003254905.1 Nissolia schottii
ACTTTCAGCACAGCAGTTAGTAAAATCGCGATAACTCCGGCTACAGATATCGGATTGAGGTGATTCAAATCTCCAATTAAAGCTAAGAGATAGACCTACAACTTTGTAGTTGAGGTCAAATCGACATTCAATCTCCATCCTGGCAGAAAATCCGTGGCAAAGTTAGCGTTAAGAAATTCTTAGCAAATCTTTGACCAAATCTTTTTTAATTTGAATTTAATTTTGCATTTATTGGTCCAGATCTTCTCTTCAAATCTCTTCTTTAAAATTTATATCTTATCAACTCTCCTTCAAATCTTCAATAATCCTCTTTACAATTTATTTTCTGCAATAAAAATAGAAAACTAAAAAAGAACAAAAGAAATCTACACATTAAATTGTAAGATAAAAAAATAGTGTTTTAAATTGCGTTTTTCTAAATTTCTCACAAAAGAGGATAATGTGCAAAACATATTGATTAAGCATTAAAACCACACATTTTTAGTATGCAATGTTCAATTATAGAATAATAAAATAGGATGCAAAATCCACCTATCAGTTATATCTAGGAAATAACTATAAGCCAGCGACAACCTACGTCGACCCTTGGTACCATTGTAGTAAAAATCATGATAACTATCAAGGATCTATGGACTCAGGTAGAGTATCCCCAGCTATCATGGCATAAGTACTTAGGTAGTGTATCTAGACTAACTATTAGGGATCTATGAACTCAAGTAGCATATTCCCAGCTATCGTGGCCTAGGTACTTGGGTAGTGTGTCAAGAGTAACTATCAGGAATTTATGGACTCGGATAGTGTGTTCCCAGCTATCATGGCCTAGGTACTTGGGTAGTGCGTCATAAGCAAGACCGTAATGCTTGAGAACCATCTATCTAGATGTCCTTCTTATTTAATGATTATGTTTCAAATAAAGATTATGTTTTACAATAAAGTATTATGTAACACCCCTGCTAACTGCTTACGCTATAGTCGTAAATAATGCTCACGGGTTTGTTAACTGCTTTGGTCAGGATACTTCTAGCCATATATTTAGCTTTGAAAATATTCTTTTATTGAAAATATGGACCAATTTTAAAACCTTTTCATTTCTTCATTAAAACATGAAATATGAGTCATGCGTGTTCCAAAAGGCATACATATATAAGCAAGTGAAGAGTTTACATGAATTAAGCGTGTAATATCATAACATGTAAGTAACTACAATAAACTCATAGAGAGCATAATATAAATCCAGTCAGGCAGGTCTAGAAACAGGTACACATAGGTTTATACTTACATATTACAATTACTGCACTTAAGAGCTAATGGCATAGCTAATCCATTTAACTGTTACGAAATACGAAATTCTGGAACGTCGCGATGCGTGAATATGTATATTATTGTCTTTCTACTTCCCTGGTGTATCTTGACGCCAAACCCCCTTCAAACCTCCTGCAATGTTTCCTCTTCTTCGCCTCGTGTTAGCGTGGCCAGCCCACGTCTCGTCCTAGCGGTAAATCTCCTTCTAGAAGCCATCATGACACTCCCGGTAGCAAGGTCAGTCCATGTGATTGTATGCAAGATCCGTGTCCTGCGGCTTCCAGGCGTGCTCGCCATGCCTCCCTGGAATCGTAAGTGAGTGGGGATGAGAACGTCACGTCCTCAGTGGGAATCCTAGGGACATAATCGTTCGTTTCACTTCAATTATGATGTAGGCCACCCAGGAGATCTCTAGGTGTCAAGATATACTAAAGTCCCTACTTATTTTAATCCATACTAGTCCTAAGTAGCTTTATTTACTTTACTAGGTGACTGGGAAATCTAATCTTGATATTACCTAACAGGCGTGCTTTCTATTACGTATTCATTTGCGTAACATGTATATCGTAGAGGCGGTCTTATGAAGACCTAATACCATACAATACATACATCATATACATCACATACTTATGCATGAGGGGAATAGGGGTTTCTCTTATGCGCCCGTCAAGTTCTCCTATCGGGGCAGCGTCTTTCTTGTCATATTATGTCCATCATTCCCTTTTGTACACCGTGGGACCGTCACCCCCATTCGGTGTACAAGCTACTCCATATCCTTTAATATTAATGGCATAGCTCATACCACACGCGCATTTAGCGCCAACGTATTTCATGTAAGTAACCATCCCTATATGCAGGGTGGTGAGAGGCCGGCCCTTTTAACGTAATTAGGGGGTGGACTTGTGACCTCATATTATCTTAGTTTCATTCCTTAACATTTCTTACTTTCATATCATGACTTTGTTTGCCTTTCTTGTCTGTACTTTTCAATCATCCTCTTATAACTTTCCTTGTTATCATATCATATCTTTCTTCGCAAGTTTGTAGGCTTGCTTTCGTAACATTTACCATTCCTTCTTGTCACAATGTGAGGAGTATGTCCATAGACGTGCCAAGAGAGGGGGATTTTCCCATTACATAACTATGTACTTATCTTCAAGGCATACCGGACCCATGGTGGCCGGAACCTTCTTAAGATATTACTTTTCCCTAAGATTCATTTATGATCTTTACAAAGTTATGTGATTAACTTCTAGTTATCTAAGGTTGTCCTAGAGTCCTAATGAAAACCATTTCCCCATGATGCATAATCATAAAAATATAGAACATAGAGCATATTAATTATCATAACCGGAAAACTACGGTGTACCCGTGCTTTTCCTAAACTTTCGATTTTCGTCAGAATTTTAGTTATCAAAAATCCAAAGGGCTTAAGACTTCACCTAAAGGTTTTTGATAGATCTAAGCTCATTTTTCACACCTATAAACCCAGATTTTTAACCCAAAGTCTCAAAATTATAGTTTTACCCTTTTTACCCAAAACGCCGTTTTTACCCGTAAAACTCGATTTTCTTCGAAATTTTAGTTATCAAAAACTCGAAGGGCCTAAGACCTCACTCCAAGGTTTTTGATACCTTTAAACTCATTTTTCAAGAAAACAAACCCATATTTTTAGTCCTATTTTTCAAAATTCCCGTTTTGTCCTTGTTTGCTCGAAAATGTCGTTTTACTTAATTTGTTCGAGAAATTCGACGGGGGCTTCGAAAATATTGAAACTTAACACCCCCACTCAATTTTTCAAGTAGATTTAAAAAATGATGTTAGTTTTTTATGATAAAAATCCCAGCATACAATTCCTACTCAAACTTGCTCTTTTCATATTTTAAACCTAGGTACACTTAAATTCCGACGGAGTCATAGATAAATGTCAGCAATTTTTCAGGCAAGCAACAACAACATTAGCAACATATACATAGCAATATCTATCCATAGACATTAATGGACCACTTCAAGAAATGTTCATCAAAAGTTACCCACAACATATTAACAACTAACATGCAATAAAGCACATACATAATATATTTTTCAACATACAACACACATACACATAGATCACCAAGGTGGTGATTTAGCCAAGGTTTAACCACTTGTGAAGAGGGTTGGAGAGGGTGAGAGAAATTTGAGGTGGAGTCCCAAATAGGCCTTGAGATTCTAAGCTTGTTGTCACTTTTCTTCAAGATGGAACTTAAGAATGGAGACTAGTGATTGTTTGGTTCTTGCGAAGGGAATAAGGAGAGTTTTTCTTGGTCACTAATGGAAGAAAATAAAGAGACAAAGATGGTGGTGTGTTGGCCTTAAGGTGATTTGATTTTCTCTTGATAAAGAGGAAACAAGAACGAAAATTGAGATGTGAGTGGAAGCACAATGGCTATGGCTTTTGTGCCTTGAAAATGGGCAAGGAAAGAAAGCAAATTAAAGAAAGAAATGAAGTTGGAGGAGAGAAGGCTACGGGAGAGTGGGGAGAAATTGTGTAAAAGAAGTGAAATAAATAAATAAAATTTGAATAGTTGAATAATGCAGCATTGTAGAAAGTATGGGTTAAGGTAAGGTGGAGTATGGTGTGTGTAAGAAGGTGGGTGAGGGTTGTCGTGTTTGTATGTGTGTGCAGTCGTGATGTGAGCTATTTTTGGCTAAAAAATTGTTATGTGTTTGGTCGTTAATTGTCCGTGTACGTGTATGACTACGTGCACGGAAATTTAACGGATATCGTAAAAATTATCTAAACATAAAAGCACATTGTACAAACACTCCTAATAAGGAATTTAAATTAATCCAAGGTGCTCGTAAATTTACTTTCGTAAAAGTGTGTTTTACGGGTATCTCCAATACGTATTTAAATTCCGGCGACGACCGAAAATTGATCCGGATCTCTTAAAATTCCACGAGATCGCGAAACCATTATTTTAACTGGTATTTTTAGAAAATAAAATTTGTGATTTAATTTCCCAGTCTAAATAAATGGCTCATATATTTATTTATTACGAAAAATCCTTTCTAAGGAAGAAAACGGAATGTTACATATTATTATCATAAATGTTTTATGTATGTTATTATATTATATATTGCATCTGCATGTCATGTTTTTCAAGTATCTCATGTCGTCGTGCAAACGACCTTTCGCTAAGACTCTTCCTAGAGTTCTCACCCCTCAACCTCCCCTGCAGTTATAGGTTACGAAGCGGAGTAGCAGTGCATGAAGTTTATGGCTAGTGTAGCAATGCCATAATTCAAGAGACAGCAGTTCACCTTAAGGTGAAGCTACCAATTGGACATGATATTTTTATTTTATTTTGTAATCGAGTCGTGTCTAGAATGCTCCAATTGTATACAAACAGTATTTTTAGACTAGTCGCGTATTTTATTATGTATATTTATGTTCATTGTAAAAGAATTTATGTTTATTCAGAAAATGAAAGTTTTATTTGTTATAATTAAAATTAAAGTGCATGGTTTTTTTTATGAAAGTGTTCCTAAGAGGCTTCCGTAAGGGAATAAGTCCTTTGCATGCCAGATGCCAGTAATGATTTTTGGGTCGTTACACCTACCAAGTGAAGTTATGAAGTGCATACACATTGGTTTGTTCTGTGTGCAAGAAAATGCAGCAGATCGACCAACCATGTCCATGGTTGTTCTCATGCTAGAGAGTGACACAATGGACCTTCCTAAACCCAAGCAACCAACATTTTCAGTTGGAAGAATGTCTAAAGATGATGAATCAATGTTAAAAAATTCCAAAGATAATTCTGTTAATGAAGTTATGATAACTAATGTTTCACCTAGATAGTCAATTATTGATATTGCAAGATAGTTATTTCGCTTTAAACAAGCCTACATCTTAGGAAGAGGACCGACTCCACTCTCCAATTGACAAGCATTTGAGTTTTGAGAAATGAAGCTTACATGACACTGGAGTACGAATTGTTAAGTTATGTATTAGAATGGAGGGTGTAACATCCCGATTTTTTTCCTTACAAATATTTCGCATAATAAATAGATATATAAGTAATATGATTAGACTAGAATTTTAAATCACAATTTTATTCCCCAAAAATGCCAAATAAGGTAATAGTTTGCGATTTCGCAAAAATCCGCAAACATCAGATTTATTACCTTTCGTCACCGGAATTTAATTGTACATCTAAGGTATTAACACCCCTGCTAGCTGCTTATGCGTACGTTGTAAACAATGTTCACAGGGTTGTTATCTGCTTTGGTTGGGCTACTTCTAGCCCCTACTTTTAGCTTTGCAAATATTTCTTACTCGAAAATATGGACCGTTTTAAAACTTTTTACTTTCCTTTATTAACTCATAAACTAGGAGCCGTGCGTGTTCAAGAAATCATATGCAAGCGATAGGGTTTCAATGGACTTAAACGATAGCTAATCTATTGGATACTCATACAAAATATCTCATGATATATATATGTGTGTGTGTGTGTGTGTGTGTGTGTGTGTGTGTGTACATACAATCACCTGGTCCATAACACAATTACGCCTTCGAGTAATAATTACAGATAATGCACATAATCGTTAATAGCCCATCTAGACCATTTAACTGATACATAATACAAAACAAAAGCCTCCTCCACACTTAGATCAAGCGTGTACTCTCTATTGCTCCTCGGGAGTTCCTCCCTACTTGAAGACCTTCAGCCTTCCTTGATATCTCGCCCTTGTCTGTGGACTGGTCGCATTCCCCTTGAGTCATAAATGAATGGGGTGAGAACATTTCATCCTTAGTGGGAATCCTTAACCATACTAATGTTTCTTTACTCAGTTACAATCCAGGTCACTCAGGAGATCTCTAAGTGTTCACGTATACTAGAGTTCCTACTGATTATTATCATCTGTCTTAATCCTGAGTAGCTTTATCTATTTTACTAGGTGACTGGGGATCTCTAATCTTTGCATTATCTAGGGATTCACGCTTATTACTTTATTCGCTGGAATACTGTACTGTCCGGTCCCATACGTGCATAGTCTATAACTTTCATATAGGTCGTCTCGAGAGTCCTCTTGACAATACTTACATGATATACATACTTACATACAAATATGTATATAGGGGTGAACAAGGGTCGTACCCAACCCGCGAACCCGCCCAATCCGACCTAATCCGACCCGGGCGGGTCGGCGAGTCAGACATGAACGACCCGCTTAAGTGGACGGGTCGAGTCTCGGATTCAAAATCATAGACCCGACCCGACCCGCGACCCGCGTATATATAACATTTGTAACCTAATTTTTTCACAATGCACAGCTTCACTTTCACTCTGTCCTCTCCTTCGCCTTTGCCCACCGCGTCTGCCGCCGCCACCCCCGTCCCCTCCACCTCTCATTCGCCTTCGTCTCCGCTTTTGCCTTCGCCACCGTCCCCTCCACCTTGCGACCCCGCAGCCACCCCTCCGCAACCCCGCACTTGCCTTCCTCACCGCACTTGCCCTCCACCTCGTGACCCCGCACTTNCCTTCCTCCGCGACCCCGCACTTGCCTTCCTCACCGCACTTGCCCTCCACCTCGCGACCCCGCACTTGTCTTCCTCACCGCAACCCTGCACTTGCCTTCCTCTCCTTCGCCTTCGTCACCGCACTTGCCTTCCTCTGCGACCCCGCACTTGCCTTCCTCACCGCACTTGCCCTCCACCTCGCGACCCCGCACTTTCCTTCCTCACCGCAGCCACCCCTAATTTAACCCTAATTTTGCTATTTCCTCTGCGTGACTCTCTGTGTTTCTGTGTGTGTGTGGGGGGGGAGTGGGGGTGGGCTGTGTGTGTGTGGGTGGGCTGTGTGTGTTTGAGGGTGGGCTAAGTGCTGTGTGGGTTGGGCTGGGCTGTTTGCTGTGCTTTTTTTTTTTAAAAAAAGAGGGCGGGTCACCTGCCGACCCGCCAAAACCTACCCGACCCGGGCGGGTGGCGGGTCTGTATCCCGCCAAAACCTACCCGACCTGGACGTTGGGTCGGGTCTGCGACACGGGCGGGTCCTACCCGACCTGACCCATGTGCACCCCTATATGTATACATACAGCACATAACTTATGCATAAGGTTATCTGGGATTCTCTTACGCACCCTGTCAAGCTTGTGTGACGGGGTTGCATCCTTCTTAGTTCTTTATGTCCTTCCACCTTTGTAGTCGTGGCCTCCGGCTACAACCTACTTGCATTGCCGTATCGTTGTCGACCCGGCAGCACTCTGACCGATGTGGTAGCTAGCTATGCATACTCTTTGGCGTAAATCATCGAACAATTATAGGAATAACCATCCAGCTTGGGGGATGGTGAGGAGCCTGCCCTATTCGACGCGACCAGGCATAGACTTGTGATTTCCTCGGCCTGCCCTATCGACGCGATCGGGAATGTACACCGGTTGTGCTGGCATGCCCTGTTCGACGCTACCAGAAGTGTACTGTACATCGGTTATGCTGGCATGCCCTGTTCAACGCTACCAAAAGTGTACTTTCTTGATATTCCTTGGGACTTGTGATGTCATGTCCTTGAGTACTTATCTTTTCCTTTTAACATAAACATAAAATCAGGTCGATGTCTGCGTAAAATTATTAACCAATCCATCTTGCTGAACTGGCGAGGGGCTTGTGACATGCCAAGAGATGGGGATACCCTATTCATATAACTATGTTCATCTTTAAGGTACAGCGACCCTCGGTGGTCGAGTCATCTTAAGATATCAAATTTTCCCTATGTTCGATTATGAACTTTCCTTGTTTACATGATTATCTGTCTAGTTATCTAGGTTTGTCCTAACATCCTAACGACAACCTGTTTCCTCATGATGCATGATAAAAATATAACAAATAGAGTATGACAACAATCATGGCTTAAAACTACGGTGTATCAGTGCTTTTTTGAAAACGCCTGCTTTCTGTCAGAATTTAGTTATCATAAACCGAAATGGGTCCAAGACCTCACCCCAAGGTTTTGGATATCCCTAAGCTCATTTTCCATGCTTATAAACCCAGATTTTGAACCCAAAATCTCAAAAATTATTGTTTTGCCCTTTTTCCCAAAATGTTGTTTTGACCCGTAAAACCTGATTTTCTTTGGAATTTTAATTCTCAAAAACCCGAAGGACTCAAGGCTTGACCATAAGGTTTTTGATAGTTCTAACCCCATTTTTCATGAAACCCAACCCAGTTTTGCATTCCCTAATTTTGAACTTCCCATTTTGCCCTTGTACGTCCAAAAATGTCATTTTTTGTCTGTTTACTGATAAATTCATTGGGCTCCAATAATCACGAAACTTAAAATCCCCACTCGATTTTTGTGTAGATTTCATAAATAATATTAGTTTTTCATGATAAAAATCCTAGCATGCAGTTTCTATCCAAAACGTGTTATGTTCCTATTCCAAGCTTAGGTATACTTAAATCTTGACAGAGTCGCAGATACCACCAGTAGTTTCCAAAAAAACAACATATATAGTCATATTCAAATATAAAACATCCTAACAAACTACATAGATAGTGGGAAATCAATTTACCCACAATCATCCTAACATTTATCACAATATACTTGATATTTTCACATATTCACATTTATTACTCAGAAATCACCAAGGAGGTGAGCAAGTTAGGTTTACCCACTTTCTTAGAGTATTGGTTGGTGGTAAGGGTGATGAGAGAACGTTTCCAAGAGTGCCTAGCTTTCCTTTCAGATTCCCGGCTTCGGCAGCGTAACAACGGAGTGCACGAAAGGAACGTGTTTTAAGCAAAAGCTAGCAAATAAAGAAGTGTGGAAATGAAAGGCATGTGAGGGCTATTTATAGGCCCCAAAACCGTGGCTTGGCTGCAGATTTTTAGCCAATTTTTGGTCCAAAAATAAATGAAAAAGAAAAGAAAATAGGATAACCTTAATTAAGGATAAGCATGAATGACTTGCTTTGTCATCTTTGACCTTTGACTTGGTCAAATTAGTGTGTGTGAGAGAGAAAACGTGAGAGAGAGAGGGCTGATGGCCTTTTGTCCATGTGCCAAATTCTTTTTTGATAATGTTTGATCGTGTTTGGTCGTTAATTGTTCTAGTACTTTGGATATAGGGTCCTAAAAATATTCTGATCACACCATTGTGATCTACTAATTTCCCTAATATGAAATTTACCTTCATCCAAGGTATTTGTAAATTTATTTTCATAAGAGTGTTCTTTACAGATACCTTTGATGTACAATTAAATTCTGGTGACGAAAGGTAATAAATCTGGTGTCTGTGAACTTTTGCGAAATAGCAAACTATTACCTTATTTGGCATTTTTGGGAATAAAATTGAGATTTAAAATTCTAGTCTAATCATATTACTTATATATCTATTTATTATGCAGAAATCTTTGTAAGAGAAAAAATCGGGATGTTACAGAGGGCATTAACCAGAGCCATACAAAAGACTATATATAGGGGTTTAGGGTTATTTGCCTAGCAGAGGTGCGGAAAAAACTCATTGTAATGTTTTTGAGAAAATTGAGTTCTCAAATTTCAGGTGGTAAGTAGCTTAGCCTAGTCTTCTTCAAAGAAGAGGCTTTGTGCCTTTTGTATTTGTAGCCAATGGTTTATTTACGGTAGGCGAGTGTGCATGACTTTATTGCTTTATAGCCTCTCTTTACGATTATATTTTCTTTTTTTCTTAACTAGAAAAACATTTTCATTAGTAGAAAAATCTACCACACTGTGGTTATATTAGCGTGAATTTTTTTCTCTTTTGACACGACTAGTCAAAGAAATTACCAAAATATCCTCGTTTTGAAA
>QANU01016975.1:4471-20263 GCA_003254905.1 Nissolia schottii
GCAGTCAAGGGACCAACAGGCAGAATATCCCTTGATCTTGCAGACTCCAACCTCTGTCGTTTTTCTTGAAGTTGTGCCTCTGAAAAGCGACACAGACTTTGATAAAACAATTTCCTGTTGAAGCCTTGCCATGGGCACAGTATCTCATTACTCAACTTTCTTCCCTCATAAGGAAGTCCCAGACAATTTCCCAAGTCCTCCAGAGTCATAACAATGTCAATTCCTTTCACTTGAGATACTAATTTATGATTCAGAAGTTTCAGATTGTAGTAGGACACCTTAACCAATTCAGGATAATAGGAGCCATGTAAAGCAACGAAATCTGACAAGCCTTGATGTTCTAACATTTCAGGGAACTCTAAACCAGCAGATGAAAAGGAATTTAGAATACCGTATTTGGGATTTAGGATTGGGCGTTCCAAAAAATGAGCTAAAAACCTCTTCTTCTGGTCCTTTGTAGTCAAGAGCTTTGAGATGTTAAGGGGGTCCAGACCATGACCAACATTCTTGGTCCTTGCTCTTTTGGAGCCTGAAGCCGATCCTGAAGCCGCCATTGAAGCACAAGGGAAGGTTTTCGGTTTTGTGATGGGAGAAGAAATGGCTTCGGTTTTGAAAGAAATGAAAGAAAAGAGATGCCAAGCTTGGTGTGAAATGGTGACGAAGGCAAGAACAATGAAGTATTTGGAAGCCAACAAGCCAATGCACACGATTTTGGGGAGGATTTGTAGAGAGAAGAGAAAAAATGGAGAAGAATAGGAAGTGTTCTTCGAAGAGGAGAAGAGAGAAAATGTTAATCGATTACCAAAATGGCCAAAAAGTGACTAAAACTTAATATAACCAGCCAGTAATCGATTAACCAACTCCCATAATCGATTAACAAGAGGAAATTTTAGCCTTGTAATCGATTACCTTTCTCTGTAATCGATTACAGAAAGAAAAAATATTAGAGAGTAATCGATTACTTCGATTTGCTAATCGATTAACACCCCAATGTAATCGATTACTAGCATGTGTATCGATTACACCAAGCAGTTTTGATAAATTTGAAAAAGAAACTGCCTGTAATCGATTACCACGGGTATGTAATCAATTACAAGCCCAAAAATTTCAAAAAATTTTAAATTTTGAACTGTTGAAGCATATACAATCATCATATAGCATATTTTCACTTCTAAGACTATGCAAGTAATCCAATCACACATATACAGACGATAATGGATGATTTTATGAAATATCAATCTCGTCCAGAATTCCCAACTCTCGTCTGATTTTGTAAAAAGATTCTTTTGCTAACGGTTTTGTCAAAATGTCAGCAAGTTGATCATGTGTTGCTACAAAATTCAGTTCTACTTCTTTCTTCAACACATGATCTCTTAGAAAGTGATGTCTTATGTCTATGTGTTTTGTCCTAGAATGCATTACAGGATTCTTGGTTAAATTGATAGCACTCGTGTTATCACAGTTAATAGGAATGCAGCCCAGGTCTAGACCGAAGTCTTTTAACTGTTGCTTAAGCCACAAGACTTGTGCGCAACAACTGCCGGCCGCAATGTATTCAGCCTCAGCAGTGCTTAAAGCAACACAAGCTTGTTTCTTGCAAGACCAAGAGACAAGAGCATTTCCTAAAATGTGACATGTACCACTAGTGCTTTTGCGTTCGGTTTTACAACCCGCAAAATCAGAATCAGAATAACCAATTAGCCTGCATGTGCTTCCTCTAGGAAACCACAATCCGACATTGACAGTACCTTTCAAATACTTTAAGATTCTTTTTACAGCACTTAAGTGGGATTCTTTCGGAGATGATTGAAAACGAGCACACAAGCAAACACTAAACATAATATCAGGTCGACTTGCAGTTAAATAAAGTAAGGATCCGATCATACCTCGATATTGTGTTTCATCAATGGGCTTTCCAGATTCATCTTGGTCAATATAAGTGCTTGATCCCATTGGTGTTGCTATTGCTTTGCAATCATCCATTTTATATTTTTGCAAGAGTTCTTTGCAAAATTTTGATTGGTTGATGAATGTTCCATTCTTAGTTTGCTTAATTTGCAAACCAAGAAAGAAATTCAATTTACCCATCATGGACATTTCAAATTCTCCTTGCATGAGATTTGAAAATTCCTTGCATAAAGTTTCATCAGTTGACCCAAATATGATATCATCAACATAGATTTGAACTAGTAAAGTATGACTTTTGGATCTTTTTATAAAAAGAGTCGTGTCAACTTTACCCTTTTCAAATCCTTTTTCACACAAGAATGTGCTTAGTCGATCATACCATGCTCTAGGAGTTTCCTTGAGTCCATAAAGTGCCTTCTTAAGTTTATATACATGAGAAGGTTTTTTAAAGTCTTCAAACCCAGGAGGTTGTCGAACAAAAACTTCCTCTTGTATATAACCATTCAAGAATGCACTTTTGACATCCATTTGGTATAATTGAAAATTTAATGAACAAGCATATGCCAAAAGTAAACGGATTGTTTCTAACCTGGCAACTGGAGCATAGGTCTCGTCATAATCAATTCCTTCCTCCTGATTGTATCCTTGTGCCACCAATCTTGCCTTGTTTTGTACAATGATGCCATTTTCATCTAATTTGTTCCTGAACACCCACTTTGTACCAATGATTTGTTTGTCTTCGGGGGCAGGTACAAGTTCCCATACTTCATTGCGAGTGAACTGATTAAGTTCATCTTGCATGGCAAGTACCCAGTGTTCATGTTTTAGTGCATCATGTACTTTGGAAGGCTCGATTTGTGACACAAATGCCATGTGCAGGCAAGCATCATTGAGTTTTAATCATGTTGTGACCCCTCTTGATATATCACTAATGATTTTGTCAATTGGGTGATCTTTGTGTGTTTTCCACTCCTTGGGTAGATCCTCCTGAACTGGCTCTTCTACTTGATCTTTTTCAAGATTGTTTTCTCCTTGGATTTGATTAGAGTTTCTTGGTATAGTACCTTCACTTTCATCATCATCAAAAGAAACAACTTTTTCCTCCTTGGAGGGGTTAGTTTCATCAAAAGAAACATGAATAGATTCTTCAATTGTTTGAGTTCTTTTATTGAAGATGCGAAAGGCTTTACTCGAAAGTGAGTAACCAAGAAATATACCTTCATCCGCTTTTGCATCAAATTTTCCAAGGTTTTCTTTGCCATTATTCAGAACAAAACATTTTGTGCCAAAGATGTGAAAATGTGCAATATTTGGCTTTCTACCCTTGAACAACTCATATGGAGTTTTCTTTAGGAAAGGTCTAATTAGAACTCTATTAGAAACGTAGCAAGCCGTGCTAATTGCATCTGCCCAAAAGTACTTAGGCAAATTTGTTTCATTAAGCATGGTTCTTGCTAGTTCCTCAAGAGATCTATTTTTCCTTTCCACAACACCATTTTGTTGAGGTGTTCTAGGAGCGGAAAAGTTATGAGAGATTCCATGTTCACCACAAAACTCTTCAAATGATGCATTTTCAAACTCACCACCATGATCACTTCTAATTGATGCAATTTTCAAAGACTTTTCATTTTCAACATTTTTTGCAAATCTTTTAAATGCATCAAAAGCATGATTCTTGTGTGATAAAAATAAAGTCCATGTAAACCTAGAGTAGTCATCAACAATTACCAACCCATAATAGTTTCCTCCAAAACTCTTTGTCCTTGATGGACCAAACAAGTCCATATGGAGTAACTGAAGAGGTCTAGTAGTTGAGACAACATTCTTAGGTTTAAAAGAGACTTTAGTTTGCTTTCCTTTTTGACATGCATCACACAATCTATCCTTAACAAATTTGATCTTTGGTAAACCAATAACTAGATCATGCTTGACAAGTTTATTTAAGTGATCCATGTGAATATGTGCTAAACGCTTATGCCATAGCCAACAATCATCATTGCTTTTTACCATTAGACATGTATTTGTAGATGATATATCTTCTAGTGAAATCATGAAAACCTTGTTAACTTTGTATCCAGAGAATTTTACTTCTTGGGTTTTCTTGTCTTTCACTACACATACATCATCCTCAAATCCAACTATGAGACCTTTGTCACATAGTTGGCTAATGCTAAGCAAATTATGACCTAGGCCTTCAACATATAGCACATTTTCAATGGTAGTTTGAGGAGGCGTACCTATTCTTCCAATGCCAATAATTCTTCCTCGTTCATTGTTGCCATAGGTTACGAATCCTTTGTTTCTTGGCATAAGAAATGAAAACTTTGATTTGTCTCCCGTCATGTGTGAGGAACAGCCACTATCAAGATACCATAAGTCACTTGCCGTCCTCATACACATCTGCAAAACAATTTAAAAATGAGAATAAGGTACCCAATGTGCTTTGGGTCCTTGCTTGTTAGAACCTTTCTTAACCCACTTGTTTAGACCATTTGGAACACCATACTTTTTAATATAACATGAATTGTTGGTGTGTCCCTCTAAACAACAATAACTACATATATACTTTCTTTTAGGAATCAAATGAATTTTCCTTGATATATTCCTATTCGAAACATGGTAGTTATTAGGTCTAGAAATAGGCTTTGAAATAGGCACTTTATAATTGCTATATCTTACTTTACTATCACCATTAGATTTAGGTTTTGATTGTAAAACATTTTTCCTTGCATGCAGATTTGGTTGTGGATTACTAGCTTTTACAAACAAAGTTTTCTTTACTTCATTTTTACCTTTTTGTGGAGTATAGCCTAATCCACTTCTATCCTTAGAATCTCGTTGCATGCTTAATATATCATCTAATCCATGCTTGCCTTTTTCAAACTTGCATACAATCTCTTGTAAATTATCAATTTTAGTTTCTAAGCATATGCATTTTTTACAAGCCTCTTGACTTTCTATCATAGATTTAATCAAATGTACTTCTTCCTTTTTAGCATAGATTTTGGAAAAATTTAAACAAATTTCATGTATGCATTCAAAGGCTACTTGTAAATCTTCATAGGAGAGTTTTTCAGAACTGACCTCATCATTTTCATTGTCGGAGTCATGAGTTGCCATCAATGCAATTTGAGCTTCTTCATCCTCAGATTCTGATGAAGAACTGATTTCATTGTCTTCCCATGCCACATATGCTTTCTTGCCCTTCTTGTGTTTGTTGTCCACTTTGTCTCTAAAGCCATTTTTCTTCCTTTGGATGTTTGGACAATCTGACTTCATATGTCCGGGCTTTCCGCACTCAAAGCATGTAAAGATTTGAGAAGAGGATGAATCATTCTTCTTTATGAATCTTTTGTTTTGGCCAAAACGCATGCCTTTCTTTTTAAAGAATTTTCCAAGATTCTTGACCAAGAGATTCATGTTTTCATCATCATCATCTTCAGAATCAGAATCAATTTTTGCCTTTAAGGAGATTGACCTGTGTTTCTTCTCATGTTGCTCATGTTGATCAAGGCGACTCAGTTCCAATTCATGCTCTTGCAACTTACCAAATAGTGTTGCTAGAGTCATCTTGGATAGGCTTTTCTTTTCTGAAATTGCCGTCACTTTTGGTTGCCATATTCTCGTCAATGATCGTAGCACCTTTAGATTTAAATCTGCACTAGAATAAACTTTGCCAAGAGCAGATAAATGGTTAATCAAATGAGTAAACCTTTTTTGCATGTCAAGGATCTTTTCTCCAGGAAGCATTCTAAACATCTCATATTCTTGAGATAGAGTGTTTAGTTTTGATCTCTTAACTTCATCGGTACCCTCATGAGTGGCTTCTAGGGTATCCCAAATCTCTTTGGCTGATTTGCATGAAGAGACTCTAAAGAATTCATCCATACCTAGGGCAGAGGTTAGGTAATTCATGGCTTTAAGATCATATTGGACTTTCTTTTTCTCTTCATCATTCCAAGCACTCATGGGTTTTGGTACACTCTCATTTTCATTTGTGATCATAGGCACGAATGGACCTTCTTCTATGGTTTTCCATACTTCAAGATCCTGTGCTTTGATGAAGATCATCATCTTGATTTTCCAGAAATCGTAATGATCTCCATTAAAACAAGGAGGCCTATTTACATTCAACCCTTCACTCAACATAGGTCTTGAGGATGCCATCTATGGATCTTTTAGGAGTAACTTTCCTAAACTTGCGCTCTGATGCCAATTGTAACTCAGGATAGCAACCTAAGAGGGGGGTGAATTAGGTTTTACTTGTTTTTCACCGATTTTGGTTCTTTGAAAAGTTTGAAACCCTAATCCCCAATTTTAGAACAAGACCCAGCAATTCTCAAATAGATAAGATGTTAAATGCAGCGGAAATTGTAAATTGCTGAATGTAAAAGTGTAGGGATAAGAAAATTCACACCGGAGAATTTATCCTGGTTCACCTTCACAAACCGAAGGCTACGTCCAGTCCCCTGTTCTGATTCAGGGATTTTTCCACTATGTAAACTTGTGTTGTGTACAACCTCACACCCGAGGCACTTACACCGACAACTACAAGAGAACAAACCCGTTCTCCTGGTTACACAATGTCTTCACCGAACCCTACGGTGATGATCAGAACACTACACCGAAAACCACGGTGTTTACAATAACCAAATTGTTTTGAAGAAGATTTGTACAATGGCTTTGTAACAATCCTAAACTCAGGGAGGGATAATCCTGAATAGAAAGCACTCAAAGATATGAAAGTTAAGGCTCAATGCTTTTCTGAGTTAGGATTGAAAAAGACTTTGAAAATTATGATCAGAACTTTGATCAGAACATGTGAAAATTGTAAGAATCAATGAGAGAATGAAGTTCTGATTGTATGTCTTGGGTTCTGCACGAATTCTGCAATATATAGGCAGAGGTGCCTGTTCATGAACCAATGCCAAAGCATATGATGCAAAACAACGCATTGTTTCATGAAAAAACACACCCATTCGAGCATGTAATCGATTAACCAAAGGCTGTAATCGATTACACACAAGAAACGGCCATATTTTCAAATTTCAAAAGCTGGTAATCGATTACTGCGGGTTGGTAATCGATTACACCATTCAAAACTTGAATATTTTTGAATTCAAAGTGCTGGTAATCGATTACACAAGCATGGTAATCGATTAACCATGCAAAACCCGAGTTTAAGTGTTAAAACCCTTTGAAAAATGTTCCCAAATGCTTCTAGGGTTTTAAGAAAAATGTTAGACATGTTTGTGATGAAAAGCTTTGAGCCATTAACCTTAATATATTAACATGTGCTAACTATTGACTCTAGGGTTTAAAATCTTGAACCTTTTTAGATGTGCAGCTTGAGCTTGAGATTCTTTAATCTTGTTTGAGTCTTCCCTCGAGTCTTCTCTTTTTCTGCTTTTTGTTGGTGTTGTTGTCGTCATCAAAACCACGCCATCAATGGTCAGAGGAAGAGTCTTCTTCACACTCATTAGTGGGACTAAGTACCATCCCAACAAAACTAGATAACAACTTAGTAGACGAGTTTACGACTTAAGCATAGACTAGCTAGCTTGGGTGTTTCAAGATTGCTCTAATCATATAACTATGTTCTTTAAGGCACACCGGACCTTCTGGGGTCAGAGTAAAACACCCCTAGCTAATTGTTTACCCGTACGTAGTAAACAATGCTCACTAGGTTGTTTTCTTCTTTGGTTGGGTTACTTTTAGCCCCTACTTTTAGCTTGGCAAATATTTCTTGCTGGAAAATATGGACCATTTTCAAAGTTATTCCGTTACTGTATCAGTTTACAAACTAGGAGCCGTGCGTGAACAAGGAAACATATATATATATATATATATACAAATGCTAACGTACCTGTCAGTTACGGTGTTAAGAAGCTAGGAGGAGTATAAATATACATATAAGCACAATCGAGGTCCAACATGTAATTACAAAATGCTTATTAATAAATCCAGAGTCATAGATCCTAGTACAAAATATCTATCAACCTAATGCAGATGTCCTCACCTTACTCCGGCCGAGAACTGTCCTGCTGCAGTCGCTCGTCGATCCCTTCGCTTTGCATACCTAGACCCATAAGGAGTGGGGGTGAGAAACTTTCGTTCTCAATGGGAGTCCCTTCGCGTTATCTATCGTTTCATTACTCCGTTATCTTCCAGGCCACTCCGGAGATCTCTAGGTGTCATGCATACTAATACCTACTAATTATTATCTTTGTCTAGGTCCTGAATGGCTTTATCTACTTTACTAGGTGATTGGATTACTAATCTTGTCATTACTTTAGGCTTCGTGCTCATTAACATTTCGTTACTGCTAAAGACATAATAGTCGTCTTGGGACGCTCCCCGTGACGATAAATAATGCATAAACATATATAAATACATACATACTGGCATACATACATACATTCATTCATTCTTGCATGTAACTACTAACTACATAGTGCAAGGGGAATCTGGGAATCTCTTACGCATACCGGCTTACCCGGGTTAGCGTCCTTCTTCTTAGTCTTTTCACCCATGTAACCTTGGCCTAGGTTACAACCTCTTTCTTACCACTATTGTATCGACCCGACAACACTCTTTACCGGAATGGTAGCTAACCATGTAAGGCTCATAGGAGGAAATCATTGCATACAATAGGTGCAACCACCCCCTTACAAGAATGGCGAGGGACCGGCCCTTGGGCGCGATCAGGCGTGGTCGTCTATCTCTGTACTTTTCTTTTAATGGGGTCCCGCTTTCTATCTTACAGGACTTGTCCTGTTCTCTTTCCTTTTTCCTCGGGCCTTGGCCCGTTCTCTTTACCTTCTGAATCAGGTCTCTCTACCTGCATTGCTCTGACCAACTCAGCTTGCCGAATTGGTGAGGGGCGTGTCTGTAAGAAGTGCCAAGAGAATGGGATCTTCCTAATCATATAACTACTGACTCTAGCTAAGGCTGACCGAATCCTTGGTGATTCGTTGCCTCTTCTCTGCTTTATTCCCTAGGGTTCAATTATGCACCTTTAACTATTAAGTGAATACCTCTAATTATCTACGGTCATCCTAACTCTTATGACGCCCATTCCTCATGATGCATGCTCTCATTACACAGAGGTACCCATAACTATGCATGTTGGATCCCATAGAACCTTTAAAATTCCAAGTTTTCAGTAAGCATTCGAATGAATAGGGTTTTAGTATTCGATTGATTCTTTCATTTGAATCACTTGAGAATTCAATCGATTGAAATCCTGCTCAGGCTTTCATTCGATTGAAACCTCATGCATTCGACTGAAATCCGTTGGGAATTCATTCGAATCCCACAATAAAAAAATCGCCCCAGACAGTAACATCAGGGTTTTCTCTGCGTAACTTTTTCGTCTCCACAGTGATCCAATCAGTACAGTTATGTTGTCCAAACCTCAAAATCGTCAAAACCTAACCTCCATAACTCATTCCCTATAGTTTGTATAAAATAGTTTTTCATTCACATACATAGGAATGCATCTAAACAGTCATAAAATAAACCACATAGAAACGAGTTTCCGAATCGGTAGAAATGAAGAGAAAAATATCCTCTTCGCGTAGGTGTACTCATCCTATTTTTCCAGAGTCCGGCAGTGCTTCCGCGATGTGCACGAAAGGGACAAATAAAGAAAGGAACGAAACAGCTAATAAGGCAACTTGCTTCAGAAGGAAAAATGAAGCAATGCTTCAAGGGCTTGCCTTTTATAAGCAAAGTCAAAAGCAAGCACTGTGCTTGATATTTTCTAACTTTCATTATTATATTATATTATTATATTATATATATACTATATTTAATTATATATGTTAAACATGTACATTTATATGCTACTGCTTTTTGATTTGGGGAGGGGGTGTACGTCCAGAGGGACGAATATATCTATATATATGTTATTGTTATTATTATTATTATATTATATTATATTATATATATATATATATATATATATTATATATTATACTATTACAATATATATATACCTATACGTTCCCGCAGTGGCCGAATGGCCACTGTTACGTAGTATATTTANATTTGTCTTTAGTCCTAGGGGATGCATATACATATGTATCTATTATATTTATTATTATTATAGTAATATTATTATTACTATAATTGCGTTTTGGGTCAGGGGGTGCTAAGGGAATATATACATTTTACTATTATATATATATATAATGTATTATATAATCTATATTTGGCCTAAGGGGGATGTACTTCCCAGAGGGGGGCGTATTCTATGTATATATATATATGTATATATATATATATATGCATATATTATATTTTGTTCTTTGTTTTCCTTTTGTCAGGGGGTGCATCTTATTATAACTAAGGATCACATGATCAATTTTGATTTTTTTTTGGTTTCCCAGGGTATCCCCACCCGCGTGACAGGTGAGACTAATCCCTCGCAGTTCTGAAGTCCAGCTAAGGGGTATACGGCTGGCCTGTGGGTTTGCTCCATTCACGAGGTGTAGGGATCGAACCCCTCCCACCTGCTTAAGGGACGAGAGTACTTAACCACTCACGCCAACCCGCCAGGTTGATCAATTTTGATTATGTTTGATCGCATTTGGGTCCTACTCGTTTGTGTACAGTTGTCAAAAAAATATTTCGGATATATACCCCGTTGGGGGTCTACTAATTCTTCTTGCAAATATTTTAATTTTTGTTGAGACATTGTTGAATTTATCTTCATATTAGTGTATTTTACGGACTTCCTTGAGTCGTAATTAAATATCGATAATGATGAAAATCACCCCGAATCTCACCAAATCCCGTTAGATCGCAAAAATCACTATTTCGACTGGCATTTTAATAATTGAATGCCATAATTTAATTTTCCAGTCTTAATAGTCAACCCGCATTTATTTATTTCGTGAAATCTTTGTAAGGAGAAAATTCGAGATGTTACACAGAGCCTCATAAGATTTGTCATTGTTCCCTAAGATTCAGTTATGATCTTTTTAAAATGTTAGGTGATAACCTTTAGTTATCTACAGTCGTCCTAAGTCGTAGCGACAACCAAGTCTTCATGATGCATGCTTTCATAAGTACCATAAAGTTACAGTTACTTTCATATATCATTTTCTGAGTTTCTCTGCTTGTTGGAACATGTAGAAAAGCTAAAATATCAAGTTCTTCAGTGGTCATTCGAATGACATGGCTTAGTCATTTGAAAAACATGAAAATTTATCTTTCTGTATGTAAAAATGATGAGTCATTCGAATGACCTTTCAAAATTGCTTCCCTTGGGTAAAAATTGATGGTCATTTGAATGACCATGGCTAGGTCATTCGAATGACCTGATAAAAATGCTCCAGGATAAGTAAATTTCAGTGTCATCTGTAGCATTGTTTCTTGTATATTTCACTCATTCACTTCACTAAAACTTTATTTACATTTCTCCTATGTTATAACAAGTACATTTATACTTTTCTAACATCAAAACTACTCAAAATCATTTTCCCAACTTCATCTTTATAATTTTTACATAACATTTCCTAAGTTATTTTCTCAAATAGTAGCACATAAAATAGTATAACAAAACCACATAGACAATGGGATTAGGGTTACCCACTTCCCAAGCAGTTTTTGATCGATTGAAGTTGATGAGAATAAGATTCCCTTAATGGTAGTGTGTTCCCACAATTTTTCCTAAGTCCAGCAGCGTAACCGCAATGTGCACGAACGGAATCGGAAATTATGGAAAACTTATGAAATCATGAGCAGAGAGCTCGGTGACCTTGGGGCTATTTATACCCTCCAAGGCCGGTGCTACTATTTCGTTTCTTTATTTATTTATTATTATTATATTATTATATTATATTATTATTATTATTATATATATATATATATATATATATATATTACTTATCCCTGCCACCGAGGCAGAGGATAAGCTTGGCTTTGGTTCGGTATGCTTTCGATCATGTTTGATGATCGTGTTTGGTCATTAATCGCTCGTGTATGGATATCCTAAAAATATTCTAGACACATAGTCGCAATCTACTAATTATTACAGTCAGGAGGGTATGTCAGGTGAAGGTAGTCGTGGACATATCTCCGTAAGAGTATATTTTACGGATACCTTTAAGACCTGACAGAATTTCGGCGATGACCGAAACTTGATCCGAATCTCGCAAAATTTTCGTGAGCTTACGAAACCATTATTTTGACTGGCATTTTGGGCGAAGAAACCTTTATAATTAATTTTTCAGTCTAAATAACCATCTCGAGAACACTGAATTACGTGAAACTACTAATTACATGAAATCTTTGTAAGGGGGACAAATAGGGATGTTACAAACCCACCCTTGCTCCTTTTCTTGTTAACTTGGTCAGTAGCAAGGCTACTTATGAAAGTCCCTTGATAAATCTCTGGTAATAACCGAAAAGGCCCAAAAAGCTCCTAATTTTAGTGACCAAAGTAGGTCTCTTCCACGTCCTGACCACTTCAATCTTACTAAGATCTACTGCCACTCCCTGTTCTGACACCACATGGCCTAGAAATTACACTTCCTGGGCCCAAAATTCGCACTTGAAGAGTTTAGCATATAATTTCTTTTCCTTTAATATCTCCAGCATTATCTTTAGATACCTAGTGTGCTCTTCCTCATTCTTCGAGTACACTAGTATGTCAACAATGAAGACGATGACGTACTCGTCCAAGTAGGTGCGAAAAATTCTGTTCATGTAATCCATAAAGATTGTGGGAGCATTCATGAGCCTGAAAGACATCACCGTGAACTCAGTGGCTATATAGGGATCTAAACGTTGTCTTGGGAATATCTTCCTCCCGCACACGAATCTGGTGATAACCAGATCGCAGATCAATCCTAGAGAAAATTTTGGCGCCCTTGAGTTGATCCAGCAAATCATCGATTATGGGCAGCGGATACTTGTTCTTGATAGTGACCTTGTTCAGCTGCCTATAATCAACGCACATCCTCATGGTACTGTCCTTCTTCTTCACAAACTGTACCGGTGCTCTCCACGACGATGCACTTGGTCAAATGAACTGCTTCCCCATCAATTCTTCTAATTGTTTTTTCAACTTCTCCAATTCTATGGGGGACATTCGATATGGCGCAATGGATATAGGTTCTGTTCTTGACGCCAGGTCAATCAAGAACTCAACTCCCGCTTTGGAGGAAACTCCAGAATGTCGTCAGGAAACACATTCGGATACTCACATACCACCAGAATATTCTCGATCTCTAGCTTCATTGCGACTTCTGAGGATGCCAGGAGAATATATCCTTGGATCTCCAGTTGGCAATAGTATAGAGTCGTTGATCCCACCTTCGGGGTTGGCGTGCTTGCGACTATCTACGGAAAGGTTACCCTTTTCTAGGCACAGTCAAGGGCAACCCGGTTGGCATACAACCAATCCATCCCTAGGATCATGTCTAATCAGACTAGGGGAAGGCAAATTAAATCAGCTGCAAACATTATTTCCTGCAGCTGGAATGGGTACTAGAGGCATACACAACAAGTCTTAATGGGTGGGGCAGTGGGTGTGGATACCGTCAATGTGTATGGTAGTGATGTAGGAGACAAGCTTAGCTCCTTTATACTATCGTAGCATATAAAGGAGTACGATGCTCCTGAATCATACAACACAATCAAAGTTCTACCCTTCAGTATGCATTTACCAAAAATCAAGCCTTCTTCATTCTGTGTCTCCTCCGCGGACAATGTGAACACCCGGCCTTGGTGTTGTGTTAGGGGTGGAACTGTTGGACAGAATCTGGCAAAATGACCTACCTTCCAACATCTAAAGCAAACATTCTATCCTGCTAAACATTCTCCCAGGTGTATCTTATGGCATTTCGGGCACGGTGGTTGAACCTCTCTCCTTTGCTGAGCCTCTCGCGTGCTCTGGCCCGAGACACCCCATGTTGATGAAGCCTTGTCGCTTGTTGTCCACCTCTAACTGGTCCTGGTCTGGGATGATTCTGCAGTCTTCCTCATAACACCCCTGCTTGCCACTTACGCGATCGTTGTAAACACAGCTTACAGGGTTGTTACTGCATTGGTAGGGTTACTTCTAGCCCTTACTTTTAGTGGCAAATATCTTATTTGAAAATATGGACCATTTTGAAATCTTTCTCCTTTCTTTAATAATTGGTAAACTACGAGACATGCGTGTTCAAGAAAACATATATACACAAATGCTAGCATCTCGAGCAACTTTGGCGATATCCGAAATAGAACATGAAGAGTATATACATACATAGATACAAGTACAAGGTCCAACACATAATTACACATTTGTTTACTAATACATATTACACAAAATCCACTTAAGAGTTGATGGCATAACAAGATCGTTTACTTAATACAAAACATGCATCGCCCTAATGCGTAGGTCAAAATTCTATTGCGACTCTAGAATTGTCTTGATGTGGCCCATCTATCATCCTACCATGTCTCGACCTCGTTGATGTACTTGGTGTGCACGCCTGAAACCATAAAGGAGTGGGGGTGAGAACACTTCATTCTCAGTGGGCATCCTCGGGGAATAATAGTCGTTTATACTTCAGTTATGATTTTGCCACTCAGAGGGTCTCTAGGTGGCACAGTAATACCAAATTCCTTCTTGTTATTGTCCGTTCAAGTCCTGAGAAACTTTATCTAATTACTAGGTGACTGGGAAATCTAGTCTTGTATTACCTAATTATAGGTTCTCGTGCTTATTAATGTTTGTATGGACCGTCTTATAACCTCCTTGACGGCACTTCATAACACATACATACATTGGTACATACATACATACATACACATACATACATTATGCATGAGGTAACATGGGGTTCTCTTACGTGCACTGTGGCTGCATCCTTCTTGTTACATATGTCCGCCTCCTCCGTAGATGTGGCCATATAGCTACGACCTGCTTCTGTTCTGTATCGCGTCGACCAGCCAGCGCTTAGCCTGAGTGGTTGCGAACCACGGATGTACGATGTCATACTACATTGACAACGATAAGAACAACCATCCACTGTTGGGATGGTGAGGGGTTGACCCTATGACTCGACCAGGACTTGGACTCATGGATCGGCCCTATGACTCGACCATGCATGCATTTGTTCATTTTATCCGTTGGGGCCCCTTATTAGGTCAAGTCTATGCCTACCTTTATCAGGCCTATGCCTGTCTTTATCATGGTCAGGTCTATAACACATAGTCACATAGTCATTTATATCCCAGCTATAACACATAGTCACATAGTCATTTATATCATTGTATGTATAGAGCAGGAATTCACTGCTTGGTTGGAGTGTGCGGTCCATGAACACTACAAGAAAATTCGATATTACCGGCGGATTTTCCGACGGTAAAATTCGGTTTTACCGTCGGTTTGGCGATTTTCCGTCGGACTTACCGTCGGACACGGGCCGCCGATAAAGTGGTCGATGGAAACCAATTTAGCGTCGGTTGGAAACGACCGACGATAATTTCCGTCGGATAAAACAGACTGTAATCGGTTCACCGCATAGCATATCTGAGCCGTATTACCGTCGGAAATAACAGCCGGTAATTATAATAATATTTTATTCGATATTTACCGTCGAAAAATGTCGACGCAAACCTTTACAATATGTTTACGCTTAACGTCGGCTATAACCAACGGTAAATGTAATAATATTTTATTCGTTAGTTTACGTCGGAACTGTTACCGATGGAATTTCGCGACGGTAAATATATGCTAATTACCGTTTGTTGTAACCGACGGTAACAGCACCATTTTATACCGTCGGTTATAACTGACGGTATATAAAAAAATAATAGTTTTTTAAAATAAATGTATTAGTGAATAATAAATTTTATTTATTAAATAATATTATTAGGTAATTA
>QANU01016988.1:0-39409 GCA_003254905.1 Nissolia schottii
CCATTTTCTTCTCAGCCGCGCCTGCACTCCTTTTGTTGCTGCTTGCTGACCCTGCTCACATTAGATGCGTCTATGGAATTAGAAAGCTTAAAGTTTCTCAAGATGCACGGGTCTTTCCATTCTTTTGAATTTTGATTGCAACATAATTGCTTTTATTTTTTGGGAATTTGAAATTTGTGAAAATCTTTGTTAAAAACTCATTTTTGAACATAAAAACATACGCTTTTATGTTTTTATTGTTGGAATTAACCATTTACATCACGTCAAATTATCAAGGATTAAAGAATTTCATAAATATTCGTATCCATGGTTTAGCGATAGGAATCGCCTTGGTGCAACTGATCACGAATGGGAGCGTTGGTTCCGTGGTCTTCCTCAACCAAACCTCCTTAGTTCCTTAATGGGACCTTCTGTTTCTCTTCAGATGGGGAGAAGTGAAACGTTTTCCGATTTGGTGTCTTGGGGACCATAACCGTTCCTGCGTATTTAAGCTCACCAAGATTCCCATTATCCCTGATGGGCCAATACTGACATCTAGCCATTTGGGCTCGCATTTGTTTTCTTTTAAGTCTAACCAAATAATTAGATTACAAAATTAAGTCATTTATGATAAATAGCTAATATAATCGTTAACGAATATGAGTTCACAAATATTAGAAATATAAAGTTCCAACATTTATGTCACAGAAATTTGTTCCATCAAACATAAATTCAAATTAGATTATAAAATCTTATAAAAATACGTTTTCAAACGCTAAAATGGGTGATATGTTCCTCCAAGCTTTTGCTATAGATTTGTATGTTGTCAAAAAAAACTGCCACCAAGTTACGGATGAAAGGTTTAAAAATCCGATTAATGGCGGCCTGAAAAGTTGATGGAGCATTGGATAGTCCAAAAGGCATAACCGAAAACTCATAGTGGCCGGAATGAGTTCTGAATGCAGTCTTGTGTACATCATTTGCGCGCACACGAATCTGATGGTAACTGGAGTGTAGATCGAGCTTGGAAAAGACAACAAAACCATGCATGTAATTCATATCTAAGATCTCTTCGATGGTGGATAGTGACGGCATTCAAGGCTCGATAATCTACCCAAAAACGCCATGAGCCGTCTTTCTTTTTGATCAATAGCATGCACCGGGGAAGAGAATGCGCTTGTTCTGGCACGAATGATCCCAAACTGCATGATTTCATCTACTAGCCTTTCAATTTCCGCCTTTTGAAAATGCGGATATTTGTAAGGACGCACATGGACGGGTTTCGAACCCGGTTCCAATTCGATATTATGCGCAATATCTGGCTTCGGAGGCAGACAATTTGGTTCTTGAAACAGTGATTGGAATTGGTCTAGAAGGTGTTGTATCGGAACAGGAATTAATGATGTGGGTAACGGGGGAATTCAACAAACCCCTTTGTTAGCTGTTAGTTAGTTTTGTTACTAATTAATTAGTTAGTTAGTCGTTCTGTTAGTGAACTAATTATAGCCATTGCTTGTAGTACAAGCTACCTCTGATATGTATATATACTGCAGTTGCAATCTGCACAACCAACTTTCAGTTTTCAATACACACAGTTTTCCACTTTCTGTTATGGTTTCAGATGTAAACATCCGCTCGTAAAATTTTCTCGGCTTATCTCACGGAAGAAAAATTAGGGGCAGAAGCGGTGCTAGCAATCGTTGTCGCTGGCTTGGAGATAGGGTCGGACGAGGCCGGGGAAAAGGCCGCAATGATTTATGGAGAGCCTGATAATTTTGTTCGTTCACGCCATACGAAAGATCATTGGCCGCTATCTCCATAGACACCGCAGTTGAATTGGTCCCTGTGAAATACCCCCGATGTGTTTGGCGTTGTGTTCTGTCCCTTCTTTTTTATGTTACGATATTGGGAGGAAGTATGATAATAAGGTAGGAAGGCGTCTGATTCTTAATCTTAAGGATGTGAATGAACCCTACCAGATTATGTTCCAAAGGGAGGCTGATGATAATGCCAATAATTATGGACGCTCCATACTTTGAATAAGCTAAGCGTCCATCCTAGCCAGCCAGGGTTCATAATAATAATAGTAATAATAATGATGATGATGGATGTAATCATTTTGACGTGTACCTGGGTTGATTATTGAATAAAGATTATGTGATGAGAATATGCGTCTATGGAACTCGAAGTTTCTCAAGATGCATAATGCCTTTACATGCTTATCAATTTTGATCTTTTTTATTATTATTATTATTATTATTATTTGAAATGCGCGAATATGGTTGCTAAAAACTCGTTTTTTACGTTAACACGTCCGATTTTACGTCATCGTGCCAAAAAAAATTGTTGGATCATACTTAAAATTCAAATTAGATAAAATTTTGTGAAAACACTTTTTTAAACGCCAAAAATCTAAAAAGAAAAAGTTTTTACGTTTTCATTTTTTTCACCATTAAGGATAATAATGGGTAGGTTTGGTGTAAGATTTTGGCCTAGGAAACACGAACACTTCATGAGACTGTCGTGTCCTTGTGTTCGACACACTGCCGACACTGACAAACGAAGACACTTATTTGGCACTCGCACGTGCTCGAAAGCTTCTAAATAAAAAATTTATAATTAGCTGTGTCCGAGCTATATCCGAATGTTATTTGAGTCATATCCATACCATGTCCAAGTAAAAAATATTTTAAATATTAAATAATATAAAATAATATGGATACTTAGAAAATTAACAAGTATTGACACATGAAAATATCTTAAACATATATTTTGGAAAGAATTTGCAAGGTATCAAAAAATAGTAGTTTGATATCAATGAAAGTATTATGATATTATTATAAATATTTAATTTTACATTTATATATGTCGTGTTGTGTCTTATAAAATTTTGAAATTGATGTGTCGACGTGTCGTGTCCCGTGTCAATGTCTCTTAGGTTTTGGCTCATTCTTAGCCTTACCCTGAATATGTTGGATTTTAAAAAAAATCTTACACGAGCTTTACAAATAAAAATTCTAACTTTACTCACAGAAAAATATTTAAACTCTTACCCTACTCTTGCCATTACTTTTTAAAAAATATTTTTATGTTTACATAATATAAGTGTCTACTATAAAAAAATTTAATTATTTTAGTGCATAAGAACAACATAAATTAAAATAAAAACAACATAATTGATAACTTCTAAATGATATATAGTCATGTTAACAGAATAAAACCAAAACATATTAAAGTGAAAATATGCAAACTTCTTCAAACAAATCAGATCGATGAAAGTAGTTTCCACGTTCTATTCATATTTATTTTATAAAAAAATAAAAGAAAATAGAACAATTACACATAGACATTAATCCTCAAAAAAGTAGTTTCACATAAAGGAAACTCTTACGTCACAAGTTATGCACCAAAAAAGTTTAGATATAATTGCAAAAAGAAATGACCTAACAAAAAAAAGTAAAATCTAAACTTCATAGATGGGGTGATGTGTAAAAATATAAGTATGATCTAAAGAAAATTATGGAGAAGAACAAAGAAAATTATAATAAAAAATAAAACATAATATATATGATGCACGTATGATCGGGGTAGATACATTAAAATTTTAACCCTACTCTAATTCATATGAGTAATTTCGGGTAATTACTTGTACGAGTAATTACCCATTAAAGAGCGAGTGGGTTTGACAAGAAATTGTGGGACTCAATGTTGTTTGTAGTGGTGTGGTCTATATGGTGAGTTTGAAATTGGATTACCTTCCAAGGCTTCAAACCATATTGGAACCAGGTGGAAAGAGACCTATTTCTGATATTGGGGTACTGGGCTAATGCTTGGTGCAGGAACATACCATTCATTTTGGAGTCGTTCATCTTAAACTTTTCATTTGTTAGGTGCTAGGAGGGGTGACAGAATGAAACTTCAGGGTCATTAAGTATCATCTATGAACCTGGGAGTTTTGGTGAGGTTGGTAACCAGTCAGGGTTCTTTTTATCTTTTCGTTTTTTTTTTTTTTTGGCTTGCTGATGTGGTTGATCCACTCGGGAGATGGATACTGATAGTGAAATGCATTTACAGTTGTGTTATTTGATCATACTTGGCTGGATGGTTGCTGTTTTTGCCATCTCTCTTTGATGCATCCCATGGTTTTATGACTGGTACTTGGGTTTTGGGTGTTTTTTGTGTTTTTAACTCTTCTGTTACTGTTATGTTGTTGTATTGCTGCTGGTTTTGTTTTGGCTTGTTGCTGTAGTTTCGGGCTTATCGTACCCAATTAGTCTTCCTTTTTATTTTTTATTTTTAGTTAAACTTATTATAAGTACTAAGATTATTCCCTCTTGTCCATTTTAAGTGTTACTTTTGTCAACAGTACAGGTATTATAAAATCTAAAATTAAGAGTGATTTAAAATGTAAGTGTCCTAAAATGCTGTTATTTAATTTGATTAAAGTACTTCATAACAAAGAGAGATAGAGATGATATTAAAAAGTTACTATTTCAAAACTTGATTAAGGGTACACTTATAATTATAACAATAAATTTTATTAAAAAGTCAAAAATGATAGATAATTCTAAAAAAAACGTTAAATTAAATGATAATTAAAATAGACCATTATGCGTCTATGGAATTAGAAAGCTTAAAGTTCAAAAATGCTACATGTACACTTGTAACACCCTAGCTAGCTAGTCTGCGCTTAAGTCGCAAACTTGCTTACTAAGTTGTTATCTGCTTTGGTTAGGATAGTACTTAGTCCCAATTAAACGTTTGAAAGTATAGTTACTTAGAAAATACAGACCGATTTTACTTTATTTTATATACCTTATGGTATAAAGTAGAGCCTTGTATTCGTAGAACATGTAATGCGAATAATAACGCAACATGTTTAATTGACACTAGAAGGGATAACAACAAGTAAACCTAGTACCAACCATTGGTCCATATCATATATTCACAACCAGATATACATGTACTGTTATAGCTATCACGTACAAATATTTAACACAAAAGTAGTACTATCACATAGAGTCTACTAAGTACAAGCCTATTCTTCGGCCTCTTCCTCTGGGTACTACGCCGCCTCGTTCTGTCCGACTTCTTGCTCTACCTCGAACCCTGGAGTCATGAATAAGTGGGGTGAGAATATAGCGCTCTCAGTGGGAAATCATGGGATCTGGGTATTTCTTTTCTCATTTATCATCCAGGCCGCTCAGGGATCTCTAAGTGTCACAGTTATACTAAGCCCTACTAGTTATTAATGTCCTTACTAAGCCTGAGCAGCTTTATCTATATTACTAGGTGACTTGGGAACCTATACTTTCATTAACTACGTCGTCTGTTCTCTAATCTAACTCCTAAGTCATATACTTTCACATAGTTCACATAGGTATACTACTGCAATAATCTCATTTCTGAAAACTGGTATAAGCTTCAGCTGGCATCCACTTATACGCATGCTCTACAAGGCTGGCCTTACAAGCATATTTGCCCTCGTCCCTTATAGCGGTAGCCACACGGCTATAACCACGCTTACAGCCCGCATTGTGGTGACCAGGTAGCGCCTCACCTGAAGGGTCTTGACCCTGAATAATCGCCAACCACGACCGAGGTTACCACCTGTGGATGGCATTGGGGTCGAACCTTGGACTCGATCGGGACTTAGACCTTCCCCAAAAACCGAGCCTAGGCCCTTTTAGGGGGGGTTGTCTCTCATCACCATCATCATGTGCACAGTTTGATCTTTGATGCAACAGTTTATATGTATAATAAACACAGTTCATCATCATCTTTAAGCAATCATATATATAGAGCAATTACAACTCAATGTCTCATGTCATCTTCATCATATACATCTATCCTCACATAACTCATAACATCAACCATATAATATTTCTAACTCTCCATAACCCATAACATCAATCATATAAGAAACATAATCTCCTACTCAAACATTTCTTAAGCATAACAAACGTGAATCTAGCGACTAGCAAAATAGTCGTTTGGTTTCTGTCAGAAATTAGCAATCATAAACCGGAGAGGTCCAAGACCTTACCCCAAGGTTATTGATAGTCCTAAGATCATTTATCATGTCTAAAAACCCAAATTCTGACCTCAGCATCACGAAATTCCAATTTTACCCCTTCTCCCAAAATAACCATTTCGCCCCCGTAAACACCCTGTTTACTTTGGAATTTTTGTTTTCAAAAACTCGATGGATTCAAGACTTGCCCTTAAGGTTTTTGATAGTTCTAAACCCATATTTTCTGAAAACCAACTCAGTTTTTCAGCCCAAAACACGAATTTCCCATTTTACCCTTATTTCCTAAAAATCCCGTTTTCTGACTGTTTGTTGAGAAATACATCGGGAACTCTAAAAATCATAAAACTTGAGATCCCCACTCAATTTTTCGTGTAGAATCCAAAAATAATATTAGTTTTTCAAGATAAAAATCCCAGCATATCGTTCCCTTTAAAATCGTGTCATATGCCTATTTCTGTCTTAGGCGTCCTAAATTCTGACTGAACCACAGACAGTACCAACGGGTCCAGACAATCATCAACCACATATATAAAATCCAAAGTCACATAAAAGCCATTCTAACATCATATCTCATCTAGCAAAAACACATACTTTCATACTCATATTCTCATAAACATAAATCAATCTTATTTCTAACAATTATTCCAACAATATCCAGATCTGCAGAAACTTCCAGATACAAGTATAATCAATTGTCATATTCAAGAACATCACTTAGAAATTACAACCTAACATATTCTAACACAATCATAGCACGGTCATCATCATACATCCTAAATCATATAGACAGTGATTATGTCGGTTTACCCACGTTTATGCCCTTGCTGCAGTCAGTTTGTGCAGAATCCCACGTTGCTTGGTTACGCCCAACCTCTTAACCTTAGAATAGATGTATAAGAGAGTCCTTCAAGACGCTAGAAGAATTTGTGAGGTTAGGGTTTAGGAAGCTTAAGTTAGGTCTTGTGAGGAAAAGTCTCCGAGTTAAGGTTTTTGGACAGTAAAATGACTGAATGTGAACTTGGATAGAGTTTGGCCAAGATTTCCAATTTTCTACTCAAAATTCTGATTTTGGGAGGTATTTATAGGCCTTGGGCCGAATTTTTCCTTCCCAAAATGCCCTTGGGCATAATTTACCAAATTACTCTTACTTATGTCATGCATGACCTAATTAGATGGTGATTCACCACCACGAGTCATCTTTGATTCTTTGACTAGGCCATTTGGCCCTCCTTCTAACCATGCATGGCCTTGTGTCTTGGCCACTTTTTGTGGCCAAGAATTAACGGGTTACGACAGATCGATTTTGATAAGGTTTTATCGGTTTCTGGTCCCGATACTTTGCGTACGGTTATGCTAAAAATATTTTGATCACGTCCTTGTGATCCCCTAATTTTCCTAAGTAATATTCTAGGTTCATTTAGGTATTAATGAATTCTCGTCTGTATCCGTACCTTTTACGGTTACTTTAGACGCGCGGTTAAGTTCTGACGATAACAAGGGTTCATTCTAGTGTTTGTAAAATTTTAAGAAAACGACCAGGATTTTTCCTACAGAAAATTTGAATCCCAAGAGTTCATAATTCCAATGGTTCAACCAAACATAGATATCTTTACGTATTTATCTAGCGAGATTTTGCTAAGGAAAAAATGGGATGTTATAACACCCAATTTTATACACCCATACATACACCATTAATAATGCACAAACTTTATTCTCATGAGTGCACAAACATTACAAACTTATAGATGATATTCTAAATTATACTTAATTAAGTGCACAAACATTACAGACATTAAAACACAAACTTCATATATAAGTATAGGGTGTATGTATGGTGTATATTTTTTGGTGTACGTGTAGCAGGACTCCTTAAAGTTTCTCAAGATGCACGCGTCATTCCATTCTTTTGTTTGATTGCAACCTAATTGCTTTTATTTTTTGGGAATTTGAAATTTGTGAAAATCTTTGTTTTCATTTCTTTCATCATTTCAATAAGCTATCACCGCTCATTTTTGGTAGCCAATTGCCTTACGCCAATCAACGCTCTAGGTGGGTCGCATTCACAAATTGTAAGTGTGATCGTTATCGTCAGTTGCATTTACGTCTTACAACTTATTCCCTACATTATTGCTTTGTTCCCTCTATTATACTATTATTTCCTGCATATATGGTTCTATATTTTTTTTTAGGTTGCCTACCTGGTCGACCCGGGTCGCGCACCTGGCTATGGAGGGTGGGTCTCCCAACGGGGATAACTGCGTTCACAAGGTTTCGAACTTGGGACCTTGCTTAAGCGATACCAAGCCGCTTACCACTTGAACCAACCCCCGTTGGTTATGGTTCTATATTTTGACAATGTATATCATGACTCACTATATTTTTGCACTTCTACTTGTTTATTACTTCTGCATTTTTCTTTTTTTGCTTTATTTGTATTTACATTAACAATTTTTTTTGGATTTGGCGTTTCTTCTCCTTTTTTTTTTTAAAAAAAAAATAACTTATTGATAGAGACACGTGAACACATTATTTAAAACAATATTTCTTAGTAATAAACAAAAAGTGCTCCTCGTGGTGAAAACTAATATTGTAAAATATTTAGGAAAAACTTAATTTAATCTTCTAATTTTACATTTGTCACCACATTAGTCCTCTAAAAAAAAATTGTCACTAAGTTAGTTGTCGATAATTTAAATTATCATCAATTAGTTCTTTATTGCTACCCATTAGTCGAGGAAAAAAAAGACAAAATTTGGGGAAGGGTGATGATGGCGTGGAGAGGCTAGACATTGTAGTTGGCTGGGGTTGTGAGGGTGGAGATGATTTTAAAATTAACAGTCAATTTAATAGTGAAGGAATAATTTAATGACAAATCAAAGTATTGAAAGATTAATGCGGTCACAAAAATTCTTAAAGGACTAGCGTGATTACAGATATAAAATTACAATTACTATAATACATCATACATACACCCCATATTTATATACATAAAGTTTGTGTTTTAACTCATGTAATGCTTGTGCACTTAATTAAGTATAGTTGAGAGTATCATTTACAAGTTTATAATGTTTGTGCACTTGTGAGAATAAAGTTTGTGCATTATTAATGGTGTATGCATGAGTGTATAAGATTGGGTGTACATGGAGCATTTTTGTTACTATAAAATATTCTACCACGATCGAGGAGTTCGTTCAAGTGGTTTTTTCGCTTAAGAAAAATATATTTCTCTCTTTTCTATAGATTGTTTTCTAGTGGTGAGAAACTGTTTTTATTTTGTCGGATGTAATATAAATATTAATTATTAAACAAAAACAAAGTCCTTTATGCATGGATTTGATTGAGTTAATATAAAGTATTTAACAAAAACAAAGTCCTTTGTGCATGGATTTGATTGAGTTAATATAAAGTATTTAACAAAAACAAAGTCCTTTATGCATGGATTTGATTGAGTTAATATAAAGTATTTAACAAAAACAAAGTCCTTTGTGTAGTATCATATTTCTCATGAATAAAAAATAAAAACATTGAAACTCAATTTAATTTTATTATATGTGTTAAAAAATAACGCGTTAACCTTCTTGTAATTAAGTAAGAAATTTCCTATATAAAGATGAGGTTGGAGTCGTGGAGGAGGTTATCTTTTCCTGCAACGAGGAGCTCGTGGATATTTTATGAATTTTTTTTTAAGTCATTATCGAATTTTCTTAGATACATTATTTTAGTTTAAACTTGAAAGATAAGTTCAAACCAAAATAACAAAAAAACTAAATATACTTTTTGTTAAGAAAAAAATTACAATTTATTAAATGTGACTCATCAGTTTCTTGACTGCATGCATCTCAAAAGATTCGAGCCTTGAGAAGCCGGTTAAAAACCTTAAAATCTTATAATCTTACGATTTTAAAGAAATTGACCAATCTCACTATTATTAGTTAGATTAAACAATACTACAACTTAAATCATGTTATAATTTCACATTTTACATTTTTATTTTGCTCTTTCAATCCTAATATATTTAACAACATTTCTAATTAAAAATATGTTTAATCGCATTTATAAAGTGTGGTTAAATATAGAGAGACTATCTTGATTTAAGTTTAAAATTGATAAGAACTAACTTTATCTGAGTTTAAAGACTGTCAATTAGACGTTTTTCTTTACTAATGATCAAATTGGTCCAAATTTTAAATTAGCCAGGACCAAATAAAATTTTTCTTTATTGTTAAAGACTAAATTATCTCATCAGTAATTTGACACAGATCAAACTAGATTTTTACTCTTCGAAAAACTATCAATCATGCTATAGAGATCTTAAAATTAATGATTTTCACATACATAAATAGATGGAGTTCAAGAACATATATTGATCCATGATTAAGACAAAAATTAGAAGATGAGAATAGTATAAATCATTTCTTAAACATTTGGTTTTTATTACCTAACATTTCTTTACTCTCTTCTTTCTTTAGTGATGATGAAATGGGAAGAGAACTTCGTAGTTAGGAAGAGGACTAAGAATTGTGATGACTGTTATCGACCACCTTTCATCAAGTAATTGGTTAATTTTTTAAATAACTCTCTAACTTCTCCGTCATTTATTTATTTATTAAATTCATAAAATAAAGACGCACTTTATGTCATAGGAAACAGATTTTTTATTGTATTTTATAATTTGCATGTATAATTAAAATGACGTCATTTGATGTCAAAATGGAGTTGATGAGTGATCCGGCTGAGTGTCTTAACACATCACATGTACATTTTGGTCAGGTTAAGAAACACGTAGTACTTAACCGAGGGACTAAGAGTGTAGTCTCATCTCATACAATAATAATGCAAAGTACCTCTCCAAACGCTTCTCTGTAAATAGACACCAAAGTTCAAACACATCTTCCATCCTTAGCTTGTTATACTAAGTAAAAAAGCCATGAAACCTTCATTGCTTATCCTGTGGTTAGCGTTGTGGGTCTTGGTCGACGTCACAAGTGGTACGTACGTTTAGGATCCGAGAAACACGGAAGTGGGTACAAGCTGCTTGTGTTCTGTCCCTTCTAATCCGTACCCACCACCCGGTTTATGTTACGATATTGGGAGGAAGGTAGCTAGGAAGGCGTCTGGTTCTTAATCTTAAGGATGTGACCCTGCCAGATTGTGTTCCAAAGGGAGGCTGATGATAATGCCAATAATTATGGACGCTCCATACTTTGTGTAAGCTAAGCGTCCATCCTAGCCAGCCAGGGTTGCATAATAATAATAGTGATAATAATGACGATGATGATGGATGTGATCAATGGGACGTGTACCTGGGTTGATTATTGAATAAAGATTATGTGATTAGAATGGTTATAGAGGCGTCTATGGAACTTGAGGTTTCTCAAGATGCATAATGCCTTTACATGCTTATCAATTTTGATCACAACATAATTGTTTTTATTATTATTATTATTATTATTATTATTTGAAATGCGCGAATATGGTTGCTAAAAACTCGTTTTTTACGTTAACACATACGATTTTACGTCATCATGCCAAAATAAATTGTTGGACCATACTTAAATTCAAATTAGATAAAATTTTATGAAAACACTTTTTCAAACGCCAAAAATCTAAAAAGAAAAAGGTTTTACGTTTTCATTTTTTTCACCATTAAGGATAATAATGGGTAGGGTTGGGTAAGGTTTTGGTCTAGGAAACACGGACACTTCATGAGACTGTCATGTCCTTGTGTTCGACACACTGCCGACACTGACACACGAAGACACTTGTTTGGCACTCGTACGTGCTCGAAAGTGTCTAAATAAAAAATTTATAATTAACTTTGTCCAAGCGTGTCCAAGCTATATCCGAATGTTATTTGAGTCGTGTCCATACCGTGTCTAAGTAAAAAATATTTTAAATATTAAATAATATATAAGATATATAATAATATGGATCTACTTAGAAAATTAACAAGTATTGTTACATGAAAATATCTTAAACATATATTTTGAAAAGAATTTGCAAGGTATCAAAAATTAGTAGTTTGATATCAATGAAAGTATTATTATATTATTATAAATATTTACTTTTACATTTATATATGTCATATCGTGTCTTATAAAATTTTGAAATTGATGCGTCGACGTGTCGTGTCCCGTGCCTGTGTCAATGTTTCTTAGGTTTTGGCTCATTCTTAGCCTTACCCTGAATCTGTTGGATTAAAAAAAAAAATCTTACACAAGCTTTACAAATAAAAGCTCTAACTTTACCTACAGAAAAATATTTAAACTCTTACCCTATTCTTGCCATTACTTTTTAAAAAATATTTTTATGTTTACATAATATAAGTGCTAACTATAACAAAAAAAATTAATTATTTTAGTGCATAAGAACAACATAAATTAAAATAACAACAACATAATTGATAACATCTAAACGATATATAGTCATGTTAACAGAATAAAACCAAAACATATTAAAGTGAAAATATGCAAACTTCTTCAAACGGAAATCAGATCGATGAAAGTAGTTTCCATGTTCTATTCATAGTTATTTTATAAAAAAATAAAAGAAAATAGAACAATTACATATAGACATTAATCCTCAAAAAAGTAGTTTCACATAAAGGAAACTCTTACGTCACAAGTTATGTACCAAAAAAAGTTTAGATATAATTGCAAAAAAATGACCTCAAAAATAAAAATAAAAATAAAAGTTGACTTTAAACTTCATAGATGGGGTGATGTGTACAAATATAAGTATGATCTAAAGAAAATTATGGAGAAGAACAAACAAAATTATAATAAAAAATTGTACATTTAATAACTAATTAAATATTTAAATGTTATGTGGTGGACAACACATAGTATGTTCATGGTTGGTAGAATGTGAAAGATATAGTTTCTTAGGTAAGCTGTAACAGCCCAAAAATTAATTTCGCAAAAAGACCAGGATGCTCTTTATCGTGCGCGCATGGGGGGAATCCATCGATTTGCACTTCGAAGAGGCCAAATGGCTTGGACTCATGCGCGCGATCCCAACTCCATTCTCAACTCTTTTTACCAATACAACAACTATTAAAAGTATATAAACACTTAAAAGGTTTGTGATCTAACCAATGTGGGACTAGAACTTTTGAAGTTTACATATCCTTCCTCTTATCCATTGTTTATGTTGTGATAATTAGTAATATACAACACAAATATTATGAATAATCACTAATAGAAAATAAAAAAAGGAAGAAAAAATAATAGATGTGACATACATATACATCTATTTTCCCATGTGAGTAGCGATTCACAAAAAACACAGTATATGACATACATATACATCTATAGAAGCAGGTAGCATGATAGAAATCCAAGAATTTTCAATATGAAGTTACCTGACCCCTCCTAGATATAGCACAATGTGAATCACCAGCATTTGCAATAAAAAGTTGGTTGTTTCTAACAATTGCAACACAAGCAGTGCTTCCTGACGTTGGTCCAGCAACAGCTCACTTCTTAATTACATTATTGCTATGTTACCTTTATTATACTATTTTTATTTGGTGCATATATAATTTTGGATTACTAGTCACATTTTTGCCATGATTGGTGAAGACGAATACACATATCTGCATCTAGTTCACAATCATGATAAAATCCACGTCAGTACACCAGTGAGTATTGTTGAATAATAAATGTGTTATAATTGCTCTTCTAATTAATTGTGATGTACGTAGTAATCTTTTTGAACTTCCTTTTGTCTTATTCTTTCTGGGTAATATATTAGGCTTTTCGGTTTTCTATCTTAGGTTTTATTTGTTGTTTGGTCCATTTCTAATTTCTAACTAATACAAGCCTCCTCATACCAACATAAGATTCGTACACATCCTTTTGATGAGAACAAATACTTGTGTTTTCTTTTTTCAATTCACAAAGTGATCATTTAAAAGCCTGAAAATATCTATAATTAAATGAAGTATTTCTTAATTTCTTAGAGTCACGTGATAGTTAATTATAATTTAAAAAAAAACTGTTCCTGGTAAAATATTGTTTATTGTATACTTTAGATAGATTATTTGCAAGATAAAGAAAGGCATAATAAAAATAAAACAAAAAGTCATAAAAATATCAAATAAAAAAATTAATGAATCGAAGAAGAACCCGTTAAATTACAAGACATAAATACCAAAATTATTTTTAAGTATACATATAATAAAAGTGAGTTTTAAGACTAAAAAACATACAGTGAGAATGTCTTAAATAATGTGGTAAACTTATTTTTGTGTTTAAGTAAGAAATTTCCTAATATAAAAATATACGGTTGGGTCGTAGAGTGGTAATTAAGCTTTTCCTGCAACGAGGAGCTGGTGGATATTTTGTGAATTTTTTTAAGTCATCGATATTGATTTTTGACAGATACATCGTGCATGATTAAAGCTTAAATGAACAAAGTAGTTAAGTCATCGATATTGTTAACTCAGTAACTTAACAAAGTACATGTCCGTTAAGAAATAATAAGTAGTTAATTGGGGATTGATTTGTCGCACATTTTGTATTGTATTTAAGAGAGATTAGTATTAGTCTGTCAAGTAGTGTACTTACAAAATAGGGGTGTGAAACGGGCTGGTCCGGCCCGTTAAGGTTTGGCCCGTTTAGGCCCGCGGGCCTAAATAGATTGGGTCAAAATTGTGCCTATTTTTAGGATTTGTCTCGTTTATGGTCAGTCCGCGGACTTAAACGGGCCAACTCGTCAGCCCGTTTATTTTTTTAAAAAAATTAAAATTTTGGTCTATTTTTTATGATTTAAATACAAAGTTGTGAATAAATATGCGCGGTCATTTTTAGCTATTTTTTATCGTATATCTATTAATTAATCAAAAAAAATAGTTTATGTAAAATTTGAGGATCCATTTCCGATGGTAATAAATAGAGAAAAATTAAGGTTTTGTGATTTTTTCGTCTTTATCTTTTTATTGTGGTTACCAAATCTTTAATTTTAGATAGGAATACAAATAGTATCATTTTTCAATTAAAAAGCTATTTGCAAATTGATAGAAAAAAAGGGATAACAAGAGAATGTATTTAATTAATACCTAGAATCTAAACCCGCGCGATGATCAATAAGTTTTAAAATATCTAAAAAATGTTTTAATTATAATTAAAATAACTTAGCAATTTAGTTTGAAATTTGGGCTTCAAGATGAATATCTAAAACTTCAATTTGAGCTTCAATTTGAATGTGAAATATCAATTATCATGTAGTTTTATTAACTTAATTTTTAAAAAATAACAATTTGATTTTTGGTTTTTTTAGAAAAATTAAAACAAAAATTCACGGGTTCATGGGCTAGCCCGTTTAGCCCGCGGGGCTTAAACGGGCCGGACCATTTTTTAAAATTTTTTTTACGGACCTATTTTTTTGCATGTAAAGCCCGTCTATTTAACCAGGTAAATGAGTCGGGCTCGTGGGTCGGACTTATTTTGACAGCCCTATCACAAAACTAGAGAGGGATGAAAACAAAGTTTATGTCCTAAATATGTTTGTTTATATCTAGATTTGTCTCTTTTATATAATAATAATAATAATAATTAAAAGGAAAAAAAAACAAATACTAATATATTTGTACAAAACTATGAATAGCAAAACGAGTTATCTCATACAGTATTGCAAAGTACCTCTCCCAACGCTTCTCTATAAGTAGAGGGTTAATACACCGAAGCTCAAACACACATCTACGTACAAACATATATATCTTCCATCCGTATAAGCTTTTATATTACGCAAAAACCATGAAGCCTTCAATATTGCTTATCCTCTTTGCCTTGGCCACAAAGTTGGCAGCCGAACCAGTGCTAGACACAAGCGGCGACCCCGTCACCGACGACGGCAAATACTATGTTATGCCAAACACGACGACCCCAATTGGCCAAGGTGGCGGTCTCTCTCTGGGCTATACCGACAACTCACAGTGCCCGCTCACTGTCCTCCAAGACTTCTTTCCCTCCATGGGCCACCCAGTGAAGTTCGGGCCAGCTATAAACCACCCCGGCGTGATCTCCACAGGGACCCCACTTGAAATTGAATTTGCGGATAAATTTGTTGGTCCCTGTAGTAGACCCCCCATGTGGTTGGTGTTTGATAGTGATGCCCCTAGATCATCATATGTGGGTATTGGTTATGTTAGTGACCATCCTCGTGCCGACGGCCTCACTCCTGGTAATTTTAAGATTGAGAAACACGAAAATGGGTACAAGCTTGTGTTCTGTCCCATCTATCTCCCACCAGTTGGTATATGTTTTGATGTTGGGAGGAAGGACGACAACGGAGGAAGGCGTTTGGTTCTGACTGATCAGAGTAAGAACGAACCCTATCAAGTTGTGTTCGAAAAGAAGGTTGCTGATGATGCCAATAATGGATACTCCATAGTTTGAATGAGTGTCCATCCTAGCTGGGGCTGCATAGTAATAATAATAAGATGTAATAATATGTTACATGAATATCTCTTATGTGATGTATAGAGAGATCTTGTAGCAATTAATGCAACCCTTGAATAAAGTAATCTTGTATAATTTCTCTTCTAGTTTAACGTAATTTGAAGCATGGTTGCTAAACTTTTGAATTAACTCGTAAATTCTTGTAAGTTTACAATTTTACTACATATAATGATGAGTTAATGTTTTCATTAGTAATTTCATAAAGTTCATGAGTTTATTTAAATTCTTGAGTTTGACAACTTTAGTTTGAATGAAGATTAATTAAATAAAATCAATCTCAAGACTAGATTGTACAATCAATAATAACTCCCTTGCTTGCATTTGTAATTTGTAATGTTAAGATGTTTTACCTATTTTATTTATTAAAATAATTTTTTATCTTAATAGTTAAGATATTTGTCCACATTAAATTTATTCTAATTAATTCTTATTTTTATTTTTTGAAACAATTATCATTTGTAACAAACTTATCAATAGAAATATCATTTCTTGCAATCGTGTAACCTTAGAAATACAATGTATAATACTATTCAGATCTGTTGAAGGGAGATTACTAGAATGTTTGGATAACAAATGATTTGCTTATTAGATCAAATGTTAGTCATGTTTTCTAAAAAAAAAAAATTGAAGTTTATAAACTTATCATGAAGTACAGTGATTGGACGTGTACCTGGGTTGATTATTGAATAAAGATTATATGATGAGAATGGTTATAGATGCGTCCATGGAAGAAGGCTTGAAGTTTCTCAAGATGCCTGTAAGCCTTTACATCCTTTGGAATTTTGACCACAACATAATCGCTTTTTTTTATTTTATATTTGAAAGGTGCTGAAATGGTTGTTGAAATAACATTATTTTTAAACGTAAAAACATATGATTTTACGTTTTTATGTTACAAAAACTTGTTGGATCATACATAAAATTTAAATCAAGTAAATTCTTATGAAAAAACATCATCAATCACTTAAAACCGAAAAAAAAAGTTTTATGTATAGTTTTTAGTATGTTTTTTATTGAGTTGTTTTATTTTGTGAGGAAAAGTTATATGAAAAAGATAACCACCAATAGAGATAGAGAGATGCATAACAGGACAAAGGGAATATAGAGAGAAGCGTAAAAGAAAAATAGTAATTGAGACTAATGGGTGTTGTTAAAAGTCCCCCAACTAGTAAAGATAAATAATTCAAGATGCGCTTCTTGTGGTGAAAATCAATGCAAAATATTGAGTAAGACCTTAATTTGATTCTCCAATTTTATTTTCGCCATCACATTTAGTTCTCTAATTTTTTTTTTATCACAGCATTAATTAGTCTCTCAATATTTTAAATTATATATTATCAAATTAATTCTCTATTATTAAATTAACTATTAATTGCAAAATTAATTCAATTTGATCCTTTATTTTTTTTTTAAATGAATCAATTTGGTCATTTTTTTACATTGAACCAATGATGAAAATTGAGTATCGAAACCAAGTACTCATGCTTAGGCAGGCCGGGCTGTTTACTCACAAATGTTCATATGTGTTTACTAAGAAAATAAATTTATTTTGCCTTCAGTGAAGGTCGAACAGAAGGTCTTTCAAAGTAATACTATATCTACTTGACTAACATTATTTTTTGCAACATTTTATGCAATCATATATCAGTGATAGACATGCCTATGATATATCAGTGATAGACCTGCCTGTGTATTTTTTTATTATAAAAAAATAAAAATAAATAGTTTCCTTATTTATTAGTTTCCTTATTTATGGAATATCTTATTTTAATATAAATAGATACCTTGACTATTAGTCATTACATACTTCGATTTTCAATTTAATTGTGAGGTTAAATCATTTTTCTCTCGCTTTACTGTGAACACTCTTTTATCTCAAGGTTCTTCGTCACTTGTTGATTGAGGGGTTGTGGGGGCATATCTCAAGGTTCTTATTCACATGTTAAGTAAGAGTTGAGTGTTGTTAAAAAGCTTTTCTTTGCACTCTTGTTGTTTTATATCCGTCTTAACAGCTTTTAGATTCTCAAGGAGTCCAATTGCAGTATAGATGGATATAGTCGTCTCCACAAGGAGTTGGTAAATGTCATTCTTGAATTTGTTACTTGAACAATAGAGTAAATGAATTGGAAATTGACTTTGAATTAACTACAGGAAAGGAAAATAATTACAGGATAAAATGACAACAAATCAGAGGTAGGTTAAGAAGCTTGTTGGGTTTTGAATCATGTATAGTTTCTTGTATTCATAACTTAATAATGCAGATGAATTATCCTTCCTTTGCTTTTTCGCCATCAGTTCTTATCTTAAACATCTTTTTCAAGCATGATAAGATGATTCGGTTTGCTCTATTAAGCTGTCAATTTCTTGCACAATTTAATAAAGTGAACCAACATTAATTTAGATGTTAAAGCGACTAATATCCTAATTCTATTTCTAGAAATTAGGTTTATTAGATGAGATGGTTTTAAGTCCAACCTTACCGAAGCAGTTTTCACTCGCAACAATTAGGTTTAGGTTCAAGCCTTAGTTAACTAGATCAAATCTTGAATTGATTTCCACTTAATAATGTAGCTTTCACTCACAATATTAAGTCACAAAACAACATTCAATTAGTTGAACTTTAGCTAGCATTGAGAACAAAACCAATTCATGAAAGTCAAGGAACAGATATATTCGTTCATACAAAAAGATTCATGGATACAATTTAGACCATAGCATTGATTAAAATCCCAACAATAAGAAGATTAGAAGATCATCTTACAAGAGAGGATCACAGAGGCAAGGTATGGATTACTTACCATGACACGTTCTCACGCTGTCATGACAAGCACCGCCGTGCTTCTCGATCTCCCTTGGCTCCTAGCCTGACCTCCTCTTTGTTGTTTTGAAACAAAAACTCTAAGGAATTCTTAAATTATATGGAAAGTAAAAGGGCAGAGGTTCTGTGTAGGTGAGGAATGCTCTCTGAAGGTTGAGAATAAAGTGCCCCCGAATGCTGCTCCTGAGGCCTCTATATATAGGCAAAATTTCTCAAGGTCCACTCAGCGGCCTCGGGGCTTCGCTGAGCGGCGCAGCCTTNAATCTTGAATTGATTTCCACTTAATAATGTAGCTTTCACTCACAACATTAAGTCACAAAACAACATTTAATTAGTTGAACTTTAGCTAGCATTGAGAACAAAACCAATTCATGAAAGTCAAGGAACAAATATATTCATTCAGACAAAAAGATTCATGGATACAATTTAGACCATAGCATTGATTAAAATCCCAACAACAAGAAGATTACAAGATCATCTTACAATAGAGGATCACATAGGAAAGGTATGGATCACTTACCATGACACGTTCTCACGCTGTCATGACAAGCACCGCCGTGCTTCTCGATCTCTCTTGGCTCCTAGCCTGACCTCCTCTTTGTTGTTTTGAAACAAAAACTCTAAGGAATTCTTAAATTATATGGAAAGTAAAAGGGCAGAGGTTCTGTGTAGGTGAGGAATGCTCTCTGAAGGTTGAGAATAAAGTGCCCCCGAATGCTGCTCCTGAGGCCTCTATATATAGGCAAAATTTCTCAAGGTCCACTCAGCGGCCTCGGGGCTTCGCTGAGCGGCGCAGCCTTCTTCACTGTGAAGTTTCCTCAGTTCTGAAAGGTGGCTCTGCTCTGACACTATCCTGACATCGCTAAGCGGCGTGCAGGGCGTTGAGCAGTGTCAATGCGGCTTGCAGGGCGGCTGCAGTGCGGCTACAGAGGTTGCTTCATGGTTAAGTTTCTTCACTCTGAAGTGATGGTTCACTGAGCGGCTTTGGCTACTTGCTGAGCGGTCTGATCTTATAGGGCGCTGAGCGAGCTTGGAGTTCCGCTGAGCGAAATGCTCTTCTGTTTCCCTCTTTGTTTGTTTTTCCTTCTGTCCTTTGCTTCTTTCTCTTTAGGCTTTTGAATCTGCAATATTTCATCATTTTAGCCTATTTGTATCCTTGTTTTCTTTTTATTGATTTGTTTGTAAAATAGGGAGAATTTGTTTTAATAATATATGTTTTAAAGGGAAACTATTATTATTTTGACTTGAAAAAGTATCAAAATATAATACTTAACAAGTGTGTCAACTTTTTTAAATCTAAATCTCTTACAGGTGTTGCGATTCTACACGGGATTTGTATCCACCACATTTTTCAAATGTAAATAATATCACTGTTCAAATGTTTTAAATGTGAGTAACCATACATTTTAAATGTGGATAATGTCTTATCTTATTCCACTTGATTCCATAAATCTTTCTTAATTCAAATTTCAAAATTCACTAAACTTATTTCATTTAATCCTACTAAATATTATCAAATTTAAAATTAGTATTCGTACATATTTAATATTAAAATATATAAAAAAATAATGCTCAAATGATTTGTATAAAAAATTCAGATAAAAAATTTAAAATAATTTGTACGGATACTAAATTAGTTATTTAACAAAAAGAAAGTCCTTTGTGTAGTAACATCATCTTTCTCATGAATAAAAAATATCATCGTTCACAATGACTCGACGTCTCCACCTACTACTGATTGATCCTTTAGCTTCTAAAACATAGGCCCTTGGTGCTCCGTCCATGCACACTAGACTACAACATTTTATTTATAGAAAATAATAGGAAGATAACAATATTTAATAATTTTAGGATAATTATGCTCCCAAAAAATATGAAATCTATTATAATAGGACTCTTAATGAATTTTACACTTTTGTTAGTGTAATTATTTTAAAATTATTCAATATGATTGTAATTGTCACCATAACATTTATACTCTTTATTTATAATATTGTTTCAGCATAAAAAAATAATATATTGGTTTTCCTTGCAAGAAATTATTTAAATACATACAAGTCTATCAATATATCACTTTTAATTATAAAAGAAGAACAAACTAGTACTTAATTTATACATAAAACTTTGAATTAAACCATGTGATTGATTGTTTTCTCATGCAAAGCCAGATAGACATCCACATGCAGCTGACTCATGAAACCGTTTGTTTTTTAGAGGCACCCACAGGAACACAACACACGCGTCACCAACACATCATCTTTAATTAGTTTATTATTGAATGCAAAACCATTGTTAATTACCCTTGGGCCCAATTTTGGCTGGCAAGATGTAGCGTGGGCTCATATGAGAAGGATAATAGTATTTGAACAATAAAATTAAATAAGAAAAGTGGATAAAATATAAAAATATAATAATATGTGAGTATACATAAATCTCGCATAATTATTATTATACTTTACATGTGTACTCACGTGTTGTTATATTTTTATATGTTGTCCATTTTTATTGTTTAATTTTGTTGTTAAAGTAGCATTGCCCAACTGAGAAACGTTGGGGATTGGATGATGAGAAGGCCAATAATGGGAGAGTATTGGTGGTGGTGAGAGCAAATAGTAGGAAGGAGAGGGCAAGCATTAGTGTTGGCTTCATGGTTTTGTTCAATGTAAGATATTATTGCCAACCATTCCTACCTAGCATCCACATGCCCCCATGTTGAAAGCTTGTTTCTGCTTACTTTGCACTTTCTGGTTTTTATTTTTCGTCTACTGTGTTTGCTTTCAAATTCTCGAGGGATTCAATTGCAGTACAGTGAGAGGGTTGTCGTCCTCTGGGATTGATGTTTTAAAACAATCGTCTTTGAATTGTAATAAATTAAGCAATAATGAAAGGTTGGTTTTGTTTAGAAATTTAATGCTTGAATTGAAATAAATTGAAAATACAAAACATAAATTAATCTGAGTCTTGGCTAGTAAAGAAAGGTGTTGGGATTTGAATTGTAATACTTACTTTAATGTGACCAATAACTTAGCAAATATGATCTATGAGTTCTTGATTTTATCGCCACCAGTTCTTAACTTAATCATCTTTTTCAAGCATGTTAAGATCACTTGACTTCCTTTAATTATTTTGTCAATTTCTTGCACAAACTAATAAAGCAATTCAACATTAATTCGGATGTTAAAACGACTAATCCTTTATTCCAGTTACGGCAACTAAGAATTAGATGAAATGACTTAGTTCAGACTTAATGATTGTAGCTTCCGTTCACAACATTTAAGTGTAATATAAACTTAGAATAGCAAGATTAAGACCTTAACTTGGATACAACTAAATGGTATAGCTTTCACTCATACAATCAAGTCTCAAATCAAGATTTACAAACTAAACCACGGCTAGCATTAAGTACAAGATCAATTCATTAAAACCATAAAACATCATAGATTCATATAGCAAAAGTCAAGAGGAATACATTAAAGAAATACAACGCATCAAATCCCAACAAAAGAAAGTTAGCTATCCATGGACATGGATAGGTTACAAGCTTACTAGGACTTTAGAGAGAACAGTAGGTTGAAGAAGGATGGTGGTTTTTTTCCACACTTCACCATGAACTACAATCGCTGGAAATTTCGTCAGCACTTCCCCCAAGGGATTCTCCAAACTCCTAAGCCTTTCTTCCTATTCCTAACTCAATGTAATGTGGAGAGAATGAGTGGAGGTGAAGTGTATGGGGTATGGAGGTATGGAAGTATATTTGAAGCTGTAGGGGTGCCCTCTCTTTATAGGCCTCGGATTGGCTCCACCATTCAACGAATTGGTTTAACCGCTCAGCGGGTTAACGATGACATCGCTGAGCGGTATAGTGTCTTCGCTGAGCACTTTGCAGGGCGGCTGCTAGTGGCTGATCTTCTGACAGATTCTTTGGCGGTTGCAGCTGGTCGCTTAGCTGGCCTCATAAATGTGACGGCTGCAAGTGGCGCGGCAGGTACAATCGCTCAGCGGATTTGGTTTAATCACTGAGCGAATTATTGCTTGGCGCTGAGCGAGTTGATGAATCCGCTGAGCGGAGCTTTCTGAAAACTCTTCCTTCCTCTTCCGTTCATTGTAACAATTATATGGTATTTCCTTTCTTTACGCTCCTTCTTGTTTTCTGCAATCATTATCAAAGTTAAGCCATTTTATCCATGCATATTCCATCTTTTGAAAATTGTGTAAAACGGGGAATAATTTAACAGTTTCGTATAAAATCAAAACAGATAAGTGCCCATTATATTCCTTAAAATATCACAATTTGGCACTTATCACCCCACAGGCTCCTTCCTCAGATTAACAATGTCCAGACCTTACAATTAGAGAAGTTTCTAGACTTGGATGAAATTAGAGCAACTGTTCAAGACTGTGACTCCTCAAAGCCCCCGGGATATGATGACTACAATATGAAATTCATAAAAGGGTCGTGAGAGGACATGGAAGAAGATGCAGGGATGCTCATTGGATTTTTTTCATAACCGGGAAGTTCCCTGTGGAGATCAGCACAATGTGGGTTTCCCTCGTAGCTAAAGTAGAACGTGCGACCAAGATCAAGGATTTCTAACGCATCAATATGGTGAGATTTCTGTACAAGACAATCTCTAAGATCCAACCCTTAGATTGAAGCTTGTGATGCCCTCATTGATAGGAGAGGCTCAATCGACATTTGTTATGGGTAGGCAAATCCTGGATAGGGCTCTCATTGCTAATGAAGTGGTGTGGTGACTAAGGAAAACAAAACAGAAAGCGATATTGCGAAAGCATGACTTCCAGAAAGCCTTCGATACAATTAGATGGAGCTTCCAATATGTGAAACTCTTGATAAGATGTTCAAAACACTATAGAGATCATGGATCATACAATGTGTCTCTACGACGTCCATGTCGATCTTAATTAATGGAGTACCAATTGTGCCATTCAAAATGCAAAGAGGCTGAGACAAGGAGACCCACTCTCACCATTCCTATTTTAGTTAGTTGTTGAATCTTTTAATCGGATGTTAACAATAGCTAAAGAGCATGGGAGGATAAGAGGCATTGACATTGGTCAAGATAGAGTAGAACTTTCCCATTTTCAATTTGCTGATGATACAATAGTGTTTGCTCCGGTGAGCCTAAAGATCTTGACAACCTATAAATATATTCTGGCATGCTTTTTGGTGATGTCAGGGCTCAATATCAACGTCAACCTTCAACATCAACATATCAACCTTCATTCCAATGGGATGTGATGAAGAGTGGGACATTCAAGCGTAACAACTCCTGCAGTGCCAAATTGTGAAGCTACCGATTTCCTATCTAGGCATCCTCCTTAGTGCCAACCCGAAGAGACTGGAAACTTGGAAACCTGTGCTTCAGAAAGTGGAGAGTAGATTGGCCATATGGAAGGCTAAGCTCATGTTAAGATTTGGTCATCTGACATTGATAAAATCTGTTTTGAACTATCTACGGGCGTACTACTTAAGCCTTTTCAAGATCCTAAAAGGTGTGGCAGGAAAGATCATTAGCCTTCAAAGATGATTCTTTCGGGTTTCCAATGCTTCCAGGAAAGGTATCCCACTGATACCCTGGGAAGTTATATAGCGGTCAAAGGAGTTGGGTGGTCTTGGGGTGGCTTATATCACTATCCAAAAAGCTGCTTTACTATTTAAATGGTGGTGGAAATTCTCATATGGGTCCACACTACTTTGCAAGAAGATTATATGCTCTAACCACAAGCTTATCCCCAATGCCCCAATGAAGTACCTCCCATTGTAGGGTTAGCCTAGCATTTGCAAACAACTAACTGACTTAAATAATGCTGGAGATGTAGTTCAACATTTAATCATATATGGGTTGAGGAGAAGAGTTGGAAATGGTAAAAATATAAAGTTCTAGGACGATGTGTGGAAAGGGGAGGGCTCACTCAAGATAAGATTCCTGCGATTATTCCCTATTTCAATCCAGAAAAACTACTTTATCTCTGAAGTGGGAACTTGGGATTTAGGAATATGGCAGTAGAAGTGTTGAAAGCTTTTTTTTACTCTCTTGTTGTTAATAATATATCCTTCTTTACAGCTTTCAGATTCATAATGAATCTAATTGCAGTATAGCCGGGTATAGTCGTATCCACAGGGAGTTGCAAAAATACCGTTCTTGAGTTTGTTAATTAAACAATAAGGTGAAGGATTGGTAAATTGGTTGATAGTTAAATAAACTAAATAAAGAACATAAAAGATAAATATGCAACAAGTCAGAGGTAGATCCAGAAACTTGTTGGGAATTGAATCCTATTATAGTTTCATGCATCCATTTACTTAGTACAACAGAATTATCATTTCATTGATTCCTCACCACCAGTTCTTAACTTTTTCATCGCTCTCGCACATGAAAAGATCATCAGGCTTCCTTTGTTATGCTGTCATTTTCGCTCACAAACTTAACAAAGTACACCAGCGTTATTCCAGATGTTAAAACGACTAATAACCCTAACTCTATCTCTAGCAATTAGGTTTACCAAATGAATTGATTTAGTTCCAACTTACGATGCCGCTCTTGCGCGCAATCAAGCAGTTTAGAATCATGCTTTAGGTAGCTAAGCTAAAACAAGCATTAAGAGTAAAATCATTCAAGCAAATCATAGAAACTGATAAATTCATAATGCAAAAGTTACATGGATACAATCATACTACAATAGTCGTCAAAATCCCAACAAGAGGATTAGAAATCCATCTTACAAGAGAATCTCAGAGGCAAGGTGATGGACGCTTACCATGACACGTTCTCACGCTGTCATAACAACGATCGTCATGCTTCCTCGATCACTCCTGGCTCCTTCACTGGCCTGCTCTTTGTTGCTAAACTAACCTAAACTTTGGAATACAAATGAAATGAGAGAAGAGTGAATTCTGATAGGGGAAAGGGATGCTGTAAGTGTAAGCCTCGGGTCCTCTATTTATAGGCAAAATCTGGCAAGTCCGCTCAGCGGTATGGGAACATCGCTGAGCGATTTATGTTTAACCGATGAGTGGCAGGGTCTGTTCGCTAATCGGTTTAGTATTTTCCGGCGGCTGCTAGGCTGGCATAATAAATGCGACGGCTGTTAGTTGGTGGCGGCGCCGCCTTTCGCATGGCAGCGCCAGCCTGTTGGCGGCTGCAAGTGGCTTCGGTGGGTACTACTGCTGAACGGCCTGGGTACCTCGCTCAGCAGTTCTTGTCGTTTCTGTGCTGAGCAGCCTGTAGCTACCGCTGAGCCGCCTCTCGTCTAATTATGTCTTTTTTCTTCTTTTGCCTCTTTTGCCCTTTGCTCCATTCTTCTGGGATTATTATTTAATTAATATGCTTGCATCCATCTTTAAGAATTTATTATAAATCCTACAAAAAGTGGGGAATTTAGTCAGATAATTCATTAAAATTTAAGCAAACAGGTGCCATTTCATCAGGTGAAATTGTGTAAATTTGGCACTTATTAGGAAGCTCCAATGGCAAAGAGGACTATTTTTCTGGGAAGAAAAACTAGTTGCCGACCTTCTTCTTACCCTTGACCAACACAACTTCATAGAAGGGATGAGTGATGTGAGCATGTGGGTTCATAACAGATTTGGCTTTTTTGTGGTTTTCTTGTTTTCCTTGGAGGGTTTTAAGTCATTGGTTGGATCGTCCTCGGATTGGCTGGCAGAGAGGGTGGCTTGGTTGGGGTTCCCCCTCCCGTGTGGAACTCCTAATGTGGTTCATCTTGCAAAGTCGACTCAAAACTAAGGAGAGATTACACAGAATAAGATATTTTCAAGGGAATGATATTTCATGCACCTTCTGCTCAACAGTGGAGGAAACATTGGACCTTTTCTTCACATGCCTGATATCTCACACGGTATGTTCGAGATGCTGTACTTAGTGGAATTTGTCTTGGTGCCTACCAAGGGACCCGATTGCTTTCTTTGAGGCTTGGATGGGAGCCCCAGTTTTTGGCTTTGACAAGAAGCTATGGTCATGCCTTTTGTTCGTTGTGTGTTGGTCTTTGTGGTGGATTAGGAACCGTATGATCTTTGACCAGGCTAAACCAACATGGGAAGAAGAAATTACCAACATTCAATTAAGGTTAGGCTAATGAACATGGCTTGGTGTGATAATTTCCCACACTCGGCAGAAACTTTCACCACCAATCTAGCGCTGGTGAGAGCATGGCAAGGATATCATAGGCATAAAGATTAAAATGACTTCTTCTATCCACTTTATGGCTTCATCCTTCTAGACTTGTCTCCGTAGCTTTTTGGCTAATCTTTGCAACTGATCCCTGGTACGCCCGTGGTTTTACCACCATATCCTTGGTGTTTTCTGTATCCTTTCTATGTTTTTGGTTGCTCACCTTCCTACAATTATGGATTTCCCATCCCCTTGATTGTTGGCTTGGGGTATGGCTTGTTGTTGTAGGCTAGCTCTTGTCTTTGTGATGTTTTGTTGTTTCTGCTGCCCTTTCTTTGCTGATTAGTTGCTTAGCCCTCCTGTTGTTGTTGCCTGATTGTCTGTTGATCCCTTTGCTAATTCTGTCAATTTATCTAGTATCTCTTTGTATGTCGTTTATTGGGGCTGTTGCTATTTATGTTTTTGGGCTTTTTTGTTGTGGTCTTGGGCTTGTATCGATTTTGCACTCCAATCCTATACTATTTTGCTCCTCATCCTTAAATGATTTGAACTTTTATAATCTATAAAAAAAAATGGAAGATATTATTGCAAATTAAGGATATGATTTGTTTGTATGTTTTGGCGGCTTAACCAACATTTATAAGAGAAATTCTATGTATTCTCATAACAACAAAATTTTATTGTTGTATATAATATTATTCAATGTTCAATATTTCTTACTTTGACCATAGTTTTAATAAAAATTGTTAAAGTGTTAAATATAAATTAATAATACATGACAATTATAAAATTTTCTCTTAAAGTTTTTCTATTTATAACGTTGTTCCTACGGTTATTATAGCAGGAGAATAAAGTCTTTAAGTACGGGTGAAATTAGTTCATTTGTGCTTAACCATATTTTATAAGTGCATTAATTAAATGCATTTTTAAATGTGTATTTCATTTTATCAAAGACATTATCACCATTTTTTCTCCTCTCTTAAACTTTTAAAAGAATACTTTTAACTGCACTTTTGAAGTGTGGCTAAGCATCATAAAATAAAGATACACATTGTATGTCTCATGAAACATATTTTCTTACAATTATATGTATAAAACAACATCTTTTGATGTCAGGATAGTGTTAACGGAATCCTTCCCTGACTTAACAAACTATATGTGGATTCATGTCAAGTTAAGGAATAACAAGTAATTAACGGAGGAATCATTTTTTGTATTTGTGAGGGATTGATATTAGACTTTTAAGTAGTTAGTGAGAAACTGCTTTGTTCCCGCAAAATTAGAGAGGGATAAAAATGAAATTTATATCATATATATATATATATATATATATATATATATATATATATATAAGTTAGGAAGACGTTACTTGATCATTTGAAAAATCATGTAATTTTTATGCTCTAATCTTGATCATTTATAAAGATTCAATGATCAAAATTTACTTATCTCATTTTTTTATATAACAACTCTGTCATCCCATGCCTCTTTTATGTAATAAAAAGAATACTAATGTTTTTATACAAAATTATGAATAGCGATAGCAAAGACGAGTGTTATATCTCATACAATGCGAAGTACCCTTCCCAATGCTTTTCTATAAAAAGACGGGGGTTAATACACCGAAGCTCAAACACACACCTACGTACAAACATATCTTCCATCCGTATAAGCTTTTATAATAGAGTTCTGCTACACGTACACCAAAAATCATACACCATACATACACCTCGTACTTATATACATAAAGTTTGTGTTTTACTTCATGTAATGTTTGTGCACTTAATTAAGTATAGTTGAGAGTATCATTTACAAGTTTGTAATGTTTGTTCACTCGTGAAAATAAAGTTTGTGCATTATTAATAGTATATGTACGAGTGTATGAAATTGGGTATACATGTACCATTTTTGTTTATATTAAGTGAAAACCATGAAACCTTCAATATTGCTTATCCTCTTTGCCTTGGCCACAAAGTTGGCAGAAGAACCAGTGCTAGACACAAACGGCGACCCCGTCACCGCCGGCGGCAAATACTATGTTATGGCGGTCTCTTCCTGGGCTACATCGACAACTCACAGGGCCCGCTCGCTGCCCTCCAACACATCCATCGAAGTTCACGGAAGTCATGAACATCGTCTTGATCTCCACTACAGGGACCCCACTTGAGATTGAATTAATTTGTGGATAAATTTATTGGTCCATGTGCTAGACCCTCCATGTGGTCGGTTTTTGGTAGTTATGTCACCAGATATAAATACGTGGGGGGTTATGTAGGTATTGCTAGTCTTGAAGACCACGTACCCAAACGCCATCTACAGCCCCGCTGGCAGTTTTCAGATCCAAGCTTGTGTTCTGTGAGACCAACAACGGGCCAAGCCGCATATGTCATATTATTTCGAGGTTAGACGATACTGAATGAAGGAAGACGTTTGGTTGCGTATTATGACCAGTTTATGCCTGAATTAGAACCCTACGAGATTTTGTTCCAAAAGAAGATGACATCCATGAGTAATTAAAAAAAAATCTTCTCTCTCTTCTAGCTTGCTCGCACCTCGCTCATCATCCCCTCTTTCTTTTTCTCTTTCTCTCATTCTCACTTTCTCTTTCTCTCACTCCCACAACTTTTAAGCAAGAACAAATCATTGCTCCTTTCTCCATGAAAATTATTCGTACCTCCAAATCACTACATTATGTGTAAAAATAGATACGTCGTCTTCTTCTTCTTCCTCTTCTTGATAATCTTCTTCCTATTATTAAATTAATCGTTAATTCCAAAAGTACCATCACCCTCACAACCGGTCACCTCTTATGTTCAGCTACTCCACCCATCCCCTAGAATTTTCTCAAATTTTTTTCTTAACTAATCACTCATTTAAAACAAACTACAAACAATTAAAAAAAAAAGGGGTAAAACTCTCATTTGATCTCGTAGGTATATTCAAATAATCACTTTAGTCACGTACTTTTAAAAATGTTCAGTTTAGTCTTCTATATATTTCTTAAAATGAATAATCAAGTTGGTCTTTTTTTTTTTTTACATTTAACCACATTTTTTAAAATATAAGTAGTGTTATTGTTCAAATGTTTAAATGTGGGTAACCACACTTTTTAAATGTGTATAATTTTTAAATTTATTCCACTTAATCCCATAAATCTTCTATAATTTAATCCCACTTAATTTTCTTCAATTTAAAATTAGCATTCATTCACATAACGTTTAAAAATATATATAAAAAAAATGCTCGAATGATTTATATAAAAAATTAAGATCAATAAATCTAAATTAATTTTCACGGTTTGTATATAAACTGGTTATTTAACAAAAACAAAGTCCTTTATGGATGTCCTTTTCTATTGTATCATCATCTTTCCCTTGAATTAAAAAAAATATCATCGTTCACAATGTCTCCACGTCTCCACCCACTAATGATTGATCCTTAAGCTTATATATAAAAAAAAAGTGGCAGTAGACTTAAGGTCAAGGTGGAAGAAGTGATAGTTGTGAAGGTGTAAGAATTAAATATTTCCTGAACTTTTTTGGTTAAATTGATCCCTAAATCTTTTTGGACAGATTGGTCATTGGACCATCAAAACGACATTATTTTAAGGTTGATTAGGAGAGAGGAGTGAGAAACCATCATTGTTAACGGACACATCAGCAAACATCAGAGATCTGGTGAATGGAGAGGCTAAAGAGTCCAACGATCGCAAAGTCTAGAAACTAACGTGTCACTTTTTTAAGTTGAGAGATCAAATAAGACGATAGGATAAAGTCCATGGATTAAATAGGTCATTAACTCTAAAATTGAATGCAAATCCATGAAGCCTGCATTGTTAATTACCCTCTCCTTCCTCCTCTTTGCCTTCACCACCAAGCTCGAGGACCATGACCACCCCTAAAATTTTAATTTTTTTATAAAAGTAACTCTTTTAATTAATCTTCTAAAAATTTTGTATGTATAAATCAAAAAAGAAAAGGAAAAAATTAGTTGAGTTTAATTGTCTAATTCTAGCATATGCTTTCTCTACTTTACTTTTAACTTTTATTATTTTTATCTAAAATATAAGGAAAAAAAAAAGTAGTGTGCTAGCTCTCAGCCAATTCTTTTTTCAACATAGTTGTGAGTAACATAAAAAAATTATGACTAATTATATATATATATATATATATATATATATATTTGTAATTTGTAAAGGTTTTAGATTGAATTGAAACAAAATTTTTAATTTTACTTTTCTAAATTTATGGGTTGGGCATGAGTCATGACATTTTATGTTATCTTTAAGAACTAAATATTACGAGTTCAATCCATAAAGATGCTCGTGTTGGCTCCCTTATAAAAGTGTTCTAGTTCCGCCTCTATCTTCTTCCTTACCACAAGGCTACTCTGATGAACCTTTCGTAGCAATAGCTAGGTGGCATGCCTTCACAAGCCTTGGTACTAATTAAATATTTTAAGTAGACATTCTTATATACTTCTAAATTATATTTAATGTGTGTTCTAAGAGCATTATCAACTATTTACGCACTACATTAATTCCGTTTAACTTCCTCATCATTTATTTATTTATTAAGTTTATAAAACAAAAACGTGCATTATATGTCGGCCGTATATTTAAAATGTCATTTGCTGCAAGGATAAAGTTAACGAAGGTAGCTCAATGACTTAACAAACCACATGTGCACTTCTATCAAGTTAAGGAGCAACAAATGCGCACTTCTATCAATTTAAGGAACAAGAAGTTGTTAACCGAAAAATTGAAGTATCACACATTTTATATTGTATTTTGTGAGAGACTGGTATTAGACTTTCAAATAATGAAAGATTACCTTGTCCTCACAAAATTAGAAAGCGATATGAAAATGAAGTTTATGTCATAATATACCTAGATTTGTCTCCATGTAATAATTAAAAAAGAAAAAAAAACAAATACTAATGTTTTTATACAAAACAATGAATAGCAAAGACAAGTGTTATCTCATACAATAATGCAATTGCAAAGCACCTCTCCCAACGGTTGTCTATAAATAGAGGGGGGGGCTTAATACATCGAAGCTCAAAACACACATCTCCAAGTAAAAAAAAAAAACAGAAGAAAAAAAAGCCATGAAACCTTTGTTTCTTATCCTCTTTGCCTTGGCAACCACACTGCCAATATTAGCGTTGGCGGCAAGCGTCCCGGTGCAGGACATAAATGGCAACCCGGTCATCCCGGGTGAAAAATACCATGTTCTGCCAAATACAACGTACCCAATTGGGGAAGGTGGCGGTCTCTTTATGGGCAAATCCGACGGCTCAGAGTGCCCGCTCACTGTCCTCCAACACTACCTTCCCGATAAGGGCGACACATTTAAGTTCACGGATCGGGGCGTAAACCCTAATCCGGATCAGATCTCCACAGGGACCCCACTTGGCATTGAACTCGCCGAAACCCCTAATCCTCTTGAGGATCCATGTAGTAGACCCCCAAACTGGAAGCTGTTTAGTACATATGTCACTAGATATGAATACTTGGGTTATGTGGGCATTGGTAATCGTGAAGACCATCCAGGCGCCATGACCACCCCTAGTGGTAGTTTTCAGATCCAGAAATACAATTCTGGGTACAAACTTGTGTTCTGTTCTGCAGGGAGCAGTGCTTCATGTAATAATGTTGGGAGGGTGGACGATACGTACGGAAGACGTCTGGTTGCGTACTATGAACAGTTCGTGCCTAAAAAAGTACCGTACCAGGTTGTGTTCCAAAAGATGGCTAATGATGATGGACGCTCCGCAGCTTGAATAAGTACTGTCCATCCTAGCCAGGGGCAGGGGGGTTGCATGATGACATCCCATGTAATAATTTGTTACCGGAGTATGTCTATCTCTTATGTGATGTATGCATAAAGAGAGATATCTTGTAACAATTAATGCAACCCTTGAATAATGTACTTCCTCTTGTTATTTTCTCTTCCAGTTGTACGTGTGTTTTGCTGAGAGAAAATGATATTTGGCATCCTCCTTGTATAATCACTTACGGTCACTTAAAATGTTGGTTAAAAATGTCAGTCATTGTTAGAATGTTTGTTTAAAATTAAGAAAAAAAGAATAAGCTACATATTTATTTAATTCTTTCATACACTTATTTCATCATTTAGGGAGTTGAGATTTATTAAAATTAGTATTCGTACACATTTTATATTAAAAGATATAAAAAAAATAATGCTCAAATGATTTGTATAAAAAAATTCAGATAAAAAATTTGAAATAATTTGTACGGATACTAAATTAGTTATTTAACAAAAAGAAAGTCCTTTGTGTAGTAACATCATCGTTCTCATGGATAGAAAATATCATCGTTCACAATGACTCGACGTCTCCACCTACTACTGATTGATCCTTTAGCTTCTAAAACATAGGCCCTTAGTGCTCCGTCCCTGCACACTAGACTACAACATTTTATTTATAGAAAATAATAGGAAGATAACAATATTTAATAATTTTAGGATAATTATGCTCTCAAAAATATGAAATCTATTATAATAGGACCCCTAATGAATTTTACACTTTTGTGGGTGTAATTATTTTAAAATTATTTAATATGATTGTAATTGTCACCATAACATATATACTCTTTATTTATAATATTGTTTCCGCATAAAAAAAATAATATATTGCTTTTCCTTGCAAGAAATTATTTAAATACATCCAAGTCTATGAATATATCACTTTTAATTATAAAAGAAGAACAAACTAGTACTTAATTTATACATATAACTTTGAATAAAACCATGTGATTGATTGTTTTCTCATGCAAAGCCAGATATATATCCACATGCAGCTAACTCATGAAACCGTTTTTTCTCTAGAGGCACCCACGGGAACACAAACACGTGTCACCACCACATCATCTTTAATTAGTTTATTATTGAATGCAAAACCATTGTTAATTACCCTTGGGCCCAATTTTGGCTGGCAAGATGTAGCTTGGGCTAAAATGAGAAGGATAATATTTGAACAATAAAATTAAATAATAAAAGTGGATAAAGTATAAAAATATAATAATATGTGAGTGTACATAGATTCGCATAATTATTATACTTTACATGGGTACTCACGTGTTGTTATATTTTTATATTTTGTCAATTTTTATTGTTTAATTTTGTTATTAAAGTAGCTTTGCCCAACGGAGAAACGTTGGGGTTTGGATGATGAGAAGGCTAATAATGGGAGAGTATTGGTGGTGGTGAGAGCAAATAGGAGGAAGGAGAGGGCAAGCATTAGTGTTGGCTTCATGGTTTTGTTCAATGTAAGATATTATTGCCAACCATTCCTACCTAGCATCCACATGCCCCCAAAGCTCCTTCCTCAGATTAATAGTGTCCAGACCTTACAATTAGAGAAAGTGCCAGACTTGGACGAAATCAGAGTGACTGTTCAAGGCTGTGACTCCTCAAAGCGCCCGGGATATGATGACTACAATATGAAATTCATAAAAGAGCTGTGGGAGGACATGGAAGAAGATGCAAGGAAGCTCATATTGGAATCTTTTTCATAATCGGGAAGTTCCCTATGGAGATCAGCACAACGTGGGTTTCCTCTAAAGTAGAACGTGCAACCGAGATCAAGGACTTCTAACCCGTCAGTATGGCGAGATTTCTGTACAAGATAATCTCTAAGATCCAAGTCCTTAGATTGAAGCTTGTGATGCCCTCATTGATAGGAGAGGCTCAATCGACATTTGTTATGGGTAGGCAAATCCTGGATGGGCCTCTCATTGCTACTGAAGCGATGTGGTGACTTAGGAAAACAAAACAAAAAGTGGTATTGCTAAAGCTTGACTTCCAGAAAGCCTTCGATAGAATCAGATGGAGCTTCCTAGATGTGAAACTCTTGATAAAATGTTCAGAACAGTATGGAGATCATGGATCATGCAATGTGTCTCTACAGCGTCCATGTCAATCTTAATTAATAGAGTACCAACTGTGCCATTCAAAATGCAAAGAGGGTTGAGACAAGGAGACCCACTCTCACCATTCCTATTTTTGTTAGTTGTTAAATCCTCTAATCGGATGCTATCAATAACTAAAGAGCATGGCAGGATAAGAAGCATTGGCATTGGTCAAGATAGAGTGGAACTTTTCCATTTTCAATTTGCTGATGATACAATAGTATTTGCTCCGGTGAGCCTAGAGATCTTGAGAAACTATAAATATATTCTAGCATACTTTTCGATGATGTCAAGGCTCAACATCAACATCAACAAATCAACCCTCATTCCAATGGGATGCGATGAAGAGTGGGTTGTTCAAGCGTAACAGCTCCTATAGTGCCAAATTGTGAAGCTACCAATTTCCTATCTAGGCATCCCCCTTGGTGCCAACCCGAAGAGATCAGAAACTTGGAAACTTGTGCTTCAGAAAGTGGAGAGTAGATTGGCCATATGGAAGGCTAGGCTTATGTCAAGAGTTGGTCATCTGATATTGATAAAATCTGTTCTGAACTGTCTACCGGTGTACTACTTAAGCCTTTTTAAGATCCCAAAAGGTGTGGCAGTAAAGATCATTAACCTTCAAAGACAATTCTTTTGGGCTTCCAATGCTTCTAGGAAAGGTATCCCACTGATACCCTAGGAGGCTATATAGCGGCCAAAGGAGTTAGGTGGTCTTAGGGTGGGTGATATCACTATCCAAAAAGTTGCTTTACTATTTAAGTGGTGGTGGAAATTCTCAGATGGTCCACACTGCTTTGGAAGAAGATTATATGCTCTAACCACAAGCTTATGCCCAATGCCCCCAATGAAGTACTTCCCATTGTAGGGTTCGCCTAGCATTTGGAGACAACTAACTGACTTAAATCATGCTGGAGATGTAGTTCAACATTTAATCATATCTGGGTTGAGGAGAAGAGTTGGAATGGTAAAATATAAAGTTCTAGGAGGATATGTGGTTAGGGGAGGGCTCGAGATAAGATTCCTGCGATTATTCCCTATTTCAATCCAGAAAAACGACTTTATCTCTGAAGTGGGAACTTGGGATTCAGGAATATGGTAGTAGAAGTGACGCTCACCAAAACATCGTTAGATTTTAGTGCGCGATCAAATAATAATTTATAAACCAAGAAAACCCCAAAAATGTAGTAAAGGGGGTTAACCTAGGTCGTCTCTCAAGGAAGCAATTTAGAACCAATTACAAGTTTAACTAAATCGGGGGGGTTTGTTTTGATGAAATTAAAATCAAGAATAAAGCGAGAATAAGTTAACAATGATAAAAGCAATATCCTGCATACGGCGTTTCTAAATCAAGGATTAATTTTCATCGGTTCTTAATTCATTATTCATAAAATAGGATGTTGTTTATTGGTTGAAATCTCTAACCAATTTGCAATTCATTTAGAGACTATGATCGTCAGTACCCTAAGCATTTGTTAATACAGGAATTAAAACTAAGATCTCAGCATTAAAATCCCATATTAATTAAGTACCAATTGCACAACCTAATTAAATCTAATTAGTTCCTCGAAAGTTCCTTAATCATAGTTTAATAAGTCTTACAATCGTCAAGATTCATTAATCCAGATTTAACCCTTAACTAATAACATGCAATCGCTATATCACTAATTAGGGCGGAACAATTCGTGAATAAACGTTTAAGTGCAAGACCTCGAATTAATCCTAATTTAGAGTTACCGCATGCAAGATATTAAGAAACTACTCCTCCATGGGTGGAGGGTTAAAACTCATAATAAGAAAGACAAGAAAGAGTAAAGGACAATGAAGGGTTGAAACAATAGAACCTGGAATTAATTTCGGCAGAACTTCGTTACAAGACTGAAAGATTGCAAAGCACTCTAACAGAAACCTAAAGTGCTCAAAATTAAATGGAAAAAGTATGGAAAATAAAGGTGGAAGACGTTCTCTAGGAGAACTTGGATGGGTGATGGATGATGGAAGAGGATGGAAGAAGATGCCCAAAATGAGAGCCTTGGCCTCCTATTTATAGGCCTAATTTCGACGGGACCGCTCAACGGTTTAGTGCCACCACTGAACGGTTTGTGCACTTTCGCTGAGCAGCCAGGTTGTATCGCTAAGCGGCCTGGTCAAGTCTGACAGCTTACACGGCTTCATTAAATGCTACGGTCAGCTTTTGCAGGGCGGCGCTAAAATCTGAGCTGGCGCCAGGCTGGCGCATTAAATGCGCTGGTGCAAGTTGTTGCTGACACAACATCACTGAGCGGCAAGAGCTTAACCGCTGAGCGGTTCGTGATACTTCTCTGAGCGATTCTGTTAGCTGCGCTGAGCGTTTTCTCGTAAATCGCTGAGCAGCGGCTTTCATGTGCTGAGCGATTGTTGTTTTCCCGATTCTCCTCTTTTGCCCTTTTCCACAACTTTTCTTCATATCTTCAATGCTCCTCTTGAACCTTCATTTCCTGTAATTCAAAATAGAAAACTACAAAAGAAATATTAAATTCTAAGAGTGAAATAATACCTTAACTTGTCGTTTTCCTTAATTCCTTACATAAAGGGATAATGTGCAAAGCTTATCAATTAAGTATTAAGGTCACACATTTTTAGTATACATTTGCTCATTTATAGGATAGTAAAATAGGGTGCAAAATCCACTTATCAGGAAGCTCCAATGGCAAAGAGGACTATTTGTCTGGGAAGAAAATCTCGTTGTTGACCTTCTTCTTACCCTTGACCAATACAACTTCATAGAATGGATGAGTGATGTGAGCATGTGGGTTCATAACAGATCTAGCTTTTTTGTTGTTTTCTCGTTTTCCTTGGAGGGTTTTAAGTCATTGGTTGGATCATCCTCGGATTGGTTGGCAGGGAGGATGGCTTGGTTGGGGGTTGCCCCCCGTGTGGAACTCCTAATGTGGTTCATCTTGCAAAGTCGACTTAGAACTAAGGAGAGATAACACGGGATAAGATATTTTCAGGGGAATGATATTTCATACACCTTCTGCTCAATAGTGGAGGAAACATTGGACCTTTTCTTCACATGCCCGATATCTCACATGGTATGGTCGAGATGCGGTACTTGGTGGAATTTGTCCTAGTGCCTACCAAGGTACCCAGTTGCTTTCTTTGAGGCTTGGATGGGAGCCCCAGTTTTTGGATTTGACAAGAAGCTATGGTCGTGCCTTTTGTTCATTGTGTGTTGGTCTTTGTGGTGGATTAGGAACCGTATGATCTTTGACCAGGCTAAACCAGCATGGGAAGAAGAAATTACCAACATTCAATTAAGGTTGGGCTATTGAACATGGCTTGGTGTGATAATTTCCCACACTCGGCAGAAACTTTCACCACCAATCTAGCCCTGGTGAGAGCATGGCAAGGATATCATAGGCAGAAAGATGTGTAAAATGACTTCTTCTATCCACTTTATGGCTTCATTCTTCTAGACTTGTCTCCGTTGCTTTTTGGCTAATCTTTGCAACTGATCCCTGGTATGCCTGTGGTTTTACCACCATATCCTTGGTGTTTTCTGTATCCTTTCTATGTTTTCAGTTGCTCACCTTCCTACAATTATGGATTTCCCATCCCCTTGATTGTTGGCTTGGGGTATGGCTTGTTGTTGTAGGCTAGCTCTTGTCTTTGTGATGTTTTGTTGCTTCTGCTGCCCTTTCTTTGCTGATTAGTTGCTTAGCCTTCCTGTTGTTGTTGCCTGATTGTATGTTAATCCCGTTGCTGCTTCTGTCAACTTATCTAATATCTCTTTGTATGTCGTTTATTGGGGCTATTGCTATTTATGTTTTTGGGCTTTTTTGTTGTAGTCTTGGGCTTGTATCGATTTTGCAATCCAATCCTATACTATTTTGTTCCTCATCTTTGAATGATTTGAACTTTTATAATCTATAAAAAAATGTAAGATATTATTGCTAATTAAGGATATGATTTGTTTGTATGTTTTGGCGGCTTAACCGACATTTATAAGAGAAATTCTATGTATTCTCATAACAACCAAATTTTATTGTT
>QANU01017049.1:0-10017 GCA_003254905.1 Nissolia schottii
AGGATGAGATTGGTTAGGAAGAATAAAATAAGTTAGTTATGAAGTAGTCTATAAATAGAAGAGAATTAAGAGAGAGAAGACAGGTTTTTTGAGAGACCAGAACAGATCAGGCGAGAAAGCACTCTTTTTCGAGAATTGTCATTCTTCTATTTTGTTATTTTTAAGGCTAGACCTAATTGGGGCCTTAAATAATTTCTCTTTAAATTCTGTCCTATTTCGTTAGGTACCAATTGATACAACTGGTATTAGAGCACGTTCTTGGGCACGCTGCGTATGGTGGCATCCACTCGTCAGACTTCAGCAATGAGACCAAGATGGAGGCGTTGGAACGAAGATTGGAGAAGCAGACCAGAAATATAGAATTGATCCTGAAACAACTAGCAAATCAAAGCATAAGACAACAACCTGGAGCAAGAGATGAACAAAGGGACAGCCAGAAAAACCGTAACTAGGAAGACGATGAAGATGAAGTTAGTTCAGGGAGACCACCCAAATCAGGGGTAAACTGCAAGGTGGAACTTCCAACCTTCGAAAGGGAAGAAGCTTGTGAATGGTTAGTACGAATCGAAAGATATTTCAGAGTAGCCCAGATCGCGACAGCAGAAAAATTGGAATATGCAGCCATGGCACTAACAAGGGAAGCATTGCCGTGGTTTGTGAAACACCCTAGCTGGCTGGCTTGTGCTTAAGTCATAAGCCGTCTCGACTAGGTGGTTATCATTTGGTGGTGCGAACTTTTGCCGTTCATTAGTACTTTTTTCAAATAGGGTTTTACTAGAAATAGGGGCCGGTTTGAAACTTTTTGCGCAACTACTGACGTTAGGAAATTAAGAGCCATGCGTATAATTAGTCATTTAACAGGTATAGCATAGATTTTAGGAATTCTACATATATCCACAGAGATACACATACATCGGCCCAAAAAGTGTCACATACATACATACATACTTACATGCATATATCCATACATATATCTCATGCATGAGGGGGATCTGGGGTTCTCTTACGCGCCCTGTGGCTGCATCCTTCGTAGTCCTTTCACCTTTGTAATCGTGGCCGTGGCTACAACCTCCTTGCGTTCTCTATCGTTGATGACCCGACAGCACTCTTGACCGGTGTGGTAGCTAGCCACGTAAAGCTCATAGGAGGAAGACATCGAGCAACGATAGGTACAACCACCCAACTGAGGGGATGTCAGCCCTGAGGGGATGGTGAGGAGCTTGTCCATTGGACGTGCCACGAGAAGGGGGAATTACCCTAATCATATAACTACGTACTTTCTTCAAGGTCTACCGAGCCCTCTGTGGCCAGAACCTTCTTAAGATATCCTTGTTCCCTAGGGTTTCATTATGCTCTTGTTATAACATTAGGTGATAACCCCTAATTATCTACGGTCGTCCTAAGTCGTAACGACGACTAAGTCCTCATGATGCATGTTTTTATATGCAATTGTCCAAGTTTATATACTTGTTGGAACTTATAGAACAACTCAAATATCAAGTTCTTCAGTGCTCATTCGAATGACAAGGCTTATTCATTCGATTGACATGAAAACTTGGCTCTCTGTTTGTAAAAATGGAGTGTCATTTGAATGACTAGGTTTTGGTCATTCAAATGACCTCTTAAAATTCCTCTCCGTGGGTAGAATTTGATGGTCATTCGAATGACTAGGGTTTGGTCATTCGAATGACTCGTTAAAAATGCTCCAGGATGAGAAGATTTCCGTGTCATTCGAATGACTAGGGTTTGTTCATTCGAATGACATAGTGATAAACTCATCCATAGTGTGATTTTTCACATTTTCCACAGAGAACCTTCACTGTAACTTCAAATATCATTTCCATATGTTCCAACAAGTACAGTTAAGTCTTTCTAACATCAAAACTACTCAAAATCATTTTCACAGCTTGATCTAGATATTTTTCACATAACATTTTCTAAATCAGTTACACAAATATGCATATATAAAATCATATAGAAAACCACATAGACAGTGGGATTAGGGTTACCCACTTCCTACGCAAATTCTGAATCGGTAGAGTTGATGTAGATAATATCCTCTTCGCGATGGTGTGCTCCTATGATTTTTCCGGAGTCCGACAGCACTACCGCAATGTGCACGAATGATATTGGAAATTTGTGAAAGCAGGGAGAGAAATGTGCTATGTTTTCTGAAGTTACGTTGGCTATTTATAGCCAATGGTGTAACACCCTAGCTAGCTGTTTACGCGTACGTCGCAAACAATGCTTACTAGATTGTTATCTACTTTGGTTGGGGTTACTTTTAACCCCTACTTTTATCCTTGAAAATAATTCTTTCTTAGAAAATATGGATCGTTTTGAAACTTTTTCGTTATACACGTGATATAAAATATGAGTCGTGCGTCAAATAGAATGTATAATGCAAACGTTAAAGCTTTATACTTAACGGATAACCACTCTAACATATCCACATCAAACAATAAGCAGACAAGTGCATATATTCACAACCATTTACATAGGTAGTATCATAGTTAATACATGCATGTACTTTCTCACAGTGGTGCAACATATGAACTATACTAAGGGTTGATCGTAACATCTTTAGTCAAGCCCCTGCTATCCTATTCCTCAATTCATCTTCTACAAGTCTGCTTCTCCACGTACAGTGCTGACGTCCTCATCGTGCTTACCTAGAACCATAAAGGAGTGGGTGTGAGAACTCTGCGTTCTCAGTGGGAAACCTTAGTCATTCCTGATCGTTTTATTCTCAATTATGATTCCGCCGCTCACGGGTCTCTACGTGTCACAGTTATACTACATCTCTACTAGTTATTAATATTCATGCTAAGCCTGAGCAGCTGCCTATAATTACTAGGTGACTGAGGGAACCTAATCTTTCCTTATCTATGTCATCTGTGCTCTATTCTACTCTTAGACAAACTCTCAATCTCATCATAATATGCCTTGCCATCTAGCGTACACATACATCTCATGCATCATATTCATCACATATACCATGGATATCACATACTCAAGTACTCAAGTACTCAAGTCCTTCTTCCTTGCAGTTGGGGGCCAAAGAACTGCAACATGCTCATCTCCGTACCGTTGGTGACCAGGCAACGCTTAACCTGAATGGTTTGAATAATCAGCCACCCAACGGAGGATTAACTACCCTCTTCAAAGGATAGCGAGGGGAGCTGTCAAACTCTTCAAAGAATGATAGGATTTCCAAGAGTCGGACTTGTCACCATACTCATCAAAGAATGGTGAATCTACCGGAAGTGCCATACTCATCAAAGAATAGTAAAACGACCGGGAAATGTTCTTATCATCATCTTTATCATCTTTCAGTATACCAGACTCATCAAAGAATGACACTTGGCATTATCACTGCCATTTAGGGACTTAGTGACGTCACGCCCTAGGTTCTTTTCTTTCTTTCTTTAATATAATAGACCTTCAAGTCTCATAGTGCATCAACACATATATAGTCACATAGCATTCATAACATATCATCACCACATACAAGATCATACATCATTCTCGTATAGCTCTTATCCTTCTGTTCTTAGCATAAATCTAACTCAATATCTCATAAAGCGTCATAAGTGTCCATATTCAAACATAAGCACTTGCAGTTCATAAGGAATTCATCATGTCATAAAACCTACGATAGCCCACATAAAACATAATCATGAGCATATCTTGAAACTAAGGTGTATCAGTGCTTTTATAAAAACGTCTGCTTTCTATCATGAATTAGTGATCAGAAACCGGAAAGGTCCAAGACCTTACCCCAAGGTTTTTAATAGTCCTAAGATCAATTTTCATACTTAAAAATTCAGATTTCAGCCATAAATCCACGAAATCACTGTTTTACCATTTTCCCCAAAATTGCTGTTTTGCCCCCTGTAAAGCCCTGTTTTCTTTGGAATTTCAGTTCTCAAAAACCCGATGGACTCAAGACTTGGCCCTAAGGTTTTGGATAGTTCTAAACCCATATTTTCTGAAAATCAACCCAGTTTTTCTGTCCCAAAACTCGAAATTCCCGTTTTGCCCTTGTTGCTTGAAAACGTTTTATGTCTGTTTGCTGAGAAATTCATCGGGGACTCCAAAAATCACAAAACTTGACATCCCCACTCAATTTTTCGTGTAGAGTTCAAAAGTAAGATTAGTTTTTCATGATAAAATTCCCAGCATACAGTTCCTCTTAAAAACGTGCTATAGTCCTATTCCCAGCTTAGGCTTTCCTAATTTCTGACAGAGTCACAGATAACACCAGCAGTTCCAGACAAATATCAACAACACATATAAATAGTCATGGTCACATACAACATCCTAACATCATATATCATCTAACATACAATCACATAGACAGTGGATAAGTCGGTTTACCCACTTGGAGACTAAATCTTCACAAGTCAGCAGAAACTCTGAAAGTCGTGTATCCTGTGTTTCCTTGCTACCAAAGTAGTTCTTCAAGATTATGGATGAAGGTTCTTGCTTAAGAAGATAAAGAATGATTTCTAAAGATGAGATTATGGAGAGTTAGGGCTTAGGAAACTTAGGGAAACTTGGACTAAGTTCTGTGAAGGAAAGTCTCTGAGTCAGTGTTTTGACAGGGTAACGATTGAGTGTGTAAACGGACAGAACTTTGCTAAGGTTTTTCCTTTCTATCAATTTTATGTCATCCAAGGGGCTATTTATAATAGCCAAGAGCCACAAATTTTTCCTTCCCAAAATGCCCTTGGGCAAAATTCCCATTTTGCCCCTAAGATGACATAATCAATGACATCATGGTGCCTAGTTACTAGGTGACTCATGCCATGATTCATCACTTTGAATGTTGACTTGGCCATTTGGCTCAATTTTGGCCGTGTATTGGTCTTGAGTCTTGGCCACCTTTGTGGCCAAGAATTTAAGGGTCACATACAGATCAATTTTGATTAGGTTTGGTCGTTCCCGATTTCGGTACTTTGCGTACGGGTATCCGAAAAATATTCCAATCACGTCCTTGTGATCTACTAATTTTCCTAAGGAATAATTTAGGTTAATTTAAGGTATTTGTGAACTTTCTTCCGTAACCGTATCATTGCACTTGGATGACAAAAATGATTTATTCTAGTGCCTGCTGAATTTTACGAAACTGAGCAGAATTTCTTCTACAGACACTTTAACTTATAAACTCATGTGAGAGCTTGTTTCCCCTAATTAATTTATGAAATCTTTACTTAGGGAAAAAGCGGGATGTTACAAAGGGCCCTAGGCCCTGTTTTCCTTTTTCTTTTTCTTTTCCTTTTTCTTTATTTTCATTTTCTATTATTATATTATTATTTATTTGAAAATATCTTGTCTGAGGATGGCTTCAAGTCCTCCAGGCTAGTTTTGATCACGTTTGATCGCGTTTTGTCTGAAATCTCTCATGTGTGGATGCCCTAAAATATCCGGGACATACCGTCGCGATCTACTAATTTTTCTTGTTAGTATTCTAAGTCCAATTAAGGTATTCTTGCATTTATCTTCTTATTAGTGTATTTTACGAGCATTTTCGGTATCCAGAAAAATTCCCGATTGGACTGAAACTCGTCCAAACTCTCAAGCACAATTTCGCGAGATCGTGAAACCCTAACCCGAACTGCAATTTTATGAGTTAGTGGTAAAAATTCCACTTTCTCGCCTTCCCGACCGGCTTTTAACTGTTCATTACGTGAAATTTCCACACAGGAAAAATCGGGATGTTACAGTTTGAATGGTGGGAAGAGCAAACTCCGTTTCACACCTGGACGAGATTCAAGCAAGACCTCCAAAAGAGATTTCAACCAGGAGCAACTGCAAATCCGATGGGACCTCTGTTGGACGTGAGACAACATGAAACTATTATGCAGTATCGTNAGGATTGAGACAGCATATAGAGGTAGTAACCTGGGGTTGAATCGAAATACAGTATGGGACAGGTCTAAATTATCCATGATATCAGGAAACGCTGCAAGAGCAAGAAGTGGAATTGTGGGCCAGAATTCAAAGATTATGGCCAACAACACCCACGCCATTGCAATAACTTCAGGGGCTAGCAGCAGCAGTCAGCCAAGAACTAAAGGGAGTGGACCACGCAAGCTATCAACAGAAGAGTGGGCCGAAAGACAGAAAAACGGATTGTGTTTCAAAGTCGCAGAAAGATGGGGTCCAGATCATGTGTGCAAGTTCAAACATTGTCAAATTTTTTTGGTAGAAGAAGAAACAGAAATAGAGAAAGAAGAGCAGATTTTGTCACCAGATGAGGCAGAAAAACAACAACTGGAAATGCAGAAGCTAGAACTACAATTATCCTCTTATAGTTATTGGGGACTCACCACCCACACGACCTTCAAAGTCAAGGGGAAAATAAGAGAAGAGGTGATCGTTCTCATTGATCCAGGAGCTTCCACAAATTTCATAGCAACCAAAATTATCAAAAGATTGAGGCTGCCAACAACAAGCGTAAAGGAGTTTCAAGTGGAGGTAGGGAATGGAAACATTGAGAAGGGAAATCTAGGTCGTGAAAATGTAGTGATCGAAGTCCAAGGACTGCAGATAACCCAACCTTTCTTTGTAATGGAGCTGGGCCAAACTGAAGTGGTATTGGGAGCAGGCTGGATGGCAAGTTTAGGGAGATTTGTGGGGGGATTACAATGAAATAATGATAAGTTGGAGGGAAGGAGAGAAGGAATATATATTGAGGGGAGACCCGTCCCTAAGTCGAAGTAAGGCATCATGGAAAGCTACTCTTAATGCATTAAAAGGGAGAGATGAGGGATTTCTTATAATTCAGGTTGAACACACAGAAACAGCAGAAGATGAAGCACAACTGTCCAACAACATCCAGAATCTCTTAGAAGAATACCAGGATTTATTTCAGAAACCTCAAGGGCTGCCACCACAACGAGAGCCAGATCATACTATCACCCTTAAGGAGGGAGCCCAGATCCCACATCTACGGCACTACAGGTACCCTCATTATCAGAAAGATGAGATAGAAAAAATGGTGGACGAGATGCTGCGATCAGAAGTGATACAGCCTTGTAACAGCCCTTTCTCTAGCCCAATCATTCTGGTTAAGAAGAAAGATGGAGGGTGGTGATTTTGTGTGGACTACAGAACACTAAACAAGGTGACTGTACCAGATAAATTCCCAATCCGACTGATTGAAGAGTTACTAGACGAGATCGAAGGGGCCAGCATTTTTTCCAAGTTGGATCTAAAATCCGGGTACCACCAAATCAGAATGCGTGAAGATATTAAGAAAACAGCCTTCAAGACTCATAAAGGGCACTACCAGTTCAGAGTCATGCCTTTTGGCTTGAGTAATGCACCATCAACCTTCCAAGCTTTAATGAATAACATATTAAAGCCATATCTGCGAAAGTTTGTGTTAGTTTTCTTTGATGATATTCTGGTCTACAGTCCGAATCAAGAGCACGACGTGCAACATTTAAAGCAAGTGTTCAAAGTGTTGAGACAACAACAATTATACCTCAACAAGAAGAAATGCAACTTTGAACAAGTAAAGATAGAATATCTGGGACATAATCACTGCATAAGGAGTGGCAACTGATCCAATGAAGATACAAGACATGCTAGACTGGCCGGGTCCCAAGGATTCTTGTGTTAGTGCTAGACAACTTTGTGTCAATGCTACGAGTCTGAGAAGATTCTTGTGGCTCACAGGATACTATTGCAGGTTTGTAAAGAACTATGGAAGGATTGAATGGCCATTAACACAATTACTGAAAAAGGATAGCTTTCGGTGGGACAAGGAAACTCATCAATCCTTTGACAAATTAAAGCAGGCAATGGTGACTGTCCCAGTGTTGGCAATACCCTCTTTTTCCAAACCATTGGCAATCGAGACAGATGCCTCAGGGAAGGGGATCGGGGCAGTTTTGTCATAGGAAGGAAGACGCATAGCTTACATGAGTCACAAGCTATCGGAAAGGAACCAGCAAAAGTCTGTATATGAGAGAGAATTAATGTGAATTGTTCTTGCCATTCAGAAGTGGAGGCACTACCTACGTGGACAGCATTTCGTGGTATACACCGATTAGAAGAGCCTCAAATTTCTGTTAGAACAACGACTTGGGGGAGAAGAACCGCAGAAATGGGTATCCAAGCTGATAGGATACGACTTCTCAATCAAATATAAGGCTGGACGGGAGAATCAGGTAGCTGGTGCACTATCTCAGAAGATTCAATTTTCAGCTCTCACCATGGCTCTGACAACCGAATGGGAAGGGATAGAAGAAGTCCAACGCGCGACCCAAAGTTATTGGGTATTGTCCAAGACTTGCCGCAGAACACAGATTGACATCCAAGTTTTGAACTAAGGAAAGGGAGGTTATACTACAAAGGGTGACTGGTGATGTCCAAAAGCTCAAAATGGATACCACTTATACTACAAGAATTTCACGAATCCAAGACAGGAGGGCATCCAGGACATTTCAAAACTTATAAAGGATATTTGGGGTTGTGTATTGCGAAGGAATGAAGAAACGAATCCTAGAATATGTACGAGAATGTGAGGTATGTCAAACAAATAAGCACCAGAATCTAGCACTAGCAGGACTATTACAACCTCTACCCATTCCAGAAAACGTTTGGGCTGACATCACCATGGATTTCATTGGTGGCTTACCTAAGGCAATGGGGAAAGATACAATAATGGTGGTGGTAGATCGAATGACCAAATGTGCTCATTTCTTTGCCCTTTCCCATCCGTATATAGCTAAAGAGATAGCAACCCTGTTTGTGCAAGAAGTAGTCAAGCTGCATGGTTTTCCAACTTCCATTGTTTCCGACAAGGATAGATTATTCATGAGTACTTTTTGGACTGAAATCTTTAAAGAAGCAGGAACTAAACTCAAGGTGACCTCGGCATACCATCCTCAATCGGATAGGCAGAGTGAGGCAGTCAACAAATGCGTTGAGACTTACCTCCAATGCTTTTCAGGCGGCAAACCAAGGCAGTGGCCGAAATGGTTGCCATGGGCTGAGTATTGGTACAATACCATTTACCATGGATCCATTAAAATGTCGTCGTTTAAAGTCTTGTATGGCAGAGAACCACCACCACTACTAAGAGGAGAAGGAGGAGCCACAATCGATGAGATAGAAGGCTTGATGCAAGAAAGAAATCAGATACTAGATGAATTGAAATTACATCTGAACCAAGCTCAACACAGAATGAAGATATATGCAGACAAGAAGCGAAAAGAGGTGGAATTCCAACCCGGTGATATGGTTTTTCTTAAGATCCAACCATATCGAATGCGATCATTAGCCAAAAAAATGAACTAGAAACTCAGTGCTAGATTCTGTGGTCCCTATGAAGTATTGGAAAGGATTGGCATGTAGCTTATAAACTTAAGCTTCTTTAACTCCACTCGCATGCACCCAGTCTTTCATGTTTCACTCCTCAAGAAATGCGTCAAGGCCAATACACCATCACAGCCACTACCTCAAGCTTTGACCGAATATTGGGAATTGATGGTTGAACCAAAACAAGTACTCGTTGCCAGAAAAAATGAAGCAGGAGAGCTTGAAGTTTTGCCCTGGTGGAAGAATCTACCAGAATTCAATAACTCTTGGGAGTCGGCAACAGATATTCTGCACTATTTTCCAAATTTTCACCTTGAGGACAAGGTGCGTCTTGAAAGGGAGGGTATTGTTACGTATCCCCTAGTAATCAGGAAGTAGAAGTGGATAAAGCAAGGAGAATTTCAAGAATTCCACCACTGCCCTTCAGCTACAGCCGAAGGAGAAGCCAAACAGATAGGGGAGAGCAGATTTGATTTGCGGTTATTAAAATAAGATTTTGTTAGTTAGGAAGATATTATTAGGATGAGATTGGTTAGGAAGAATAAAATAAGTTATGAAGTAGTCTATAAATAGAAGAGAATTAAGGGAGAGGAGGCAGGTTTTCTGAGAGACCAGAACAGACCTAATTGGGTCCTATCTTAAATAATTTCTCTTTAAATTCTGTCCTATTTCGTGAGTTTG
>QANU01017111.1:0-11057 GCA_003254905.1 Nissolia schottii
AACATGCTCTTAATTATTTATTAAGTGAAATTTTTAGCGAAGGAAAAACTTGGGTTGTTACATCTGTGCCTTTGCAGAGCGCTGGGCGCACAATAGCGCGTTGTGCACACTGCAATGCCATTCTGAGAATGGGTCTTCACACTTTTGAATAAGAGAGACGAATCCCATCCTATTGTGTGATATCTCCCCCCTGAAGGTAGGTTCTTGGCAGTGTGAGGGCACATGTTGAGGTGTTGCTTGCTTCAGAAGACGCGAGTTTGCCCTTGCAAGGGACGATCGATGTCGCTGTGAGGGTGGTCTTTTAGGACTTTCCTCTCTTCAGTGTTTGCGTGTCTCGGGAAGGGATGGGGTTTGACAATGTCTTCTGGGACTCTGATTCTGATGACGATGCTTTCTATGTGGACTTTCACGCTCAAGACTCAGATTCTTTCATCTTGCTTCTGCAAGAAGATTTTGAGGCTCCTAAGAACATCCATGGGGCTCGATTATCTTGAGGAACTTTGAACCTAGAGCATATCCTGTAACGTCCCGAACTTTCCCTAATGAAGATCTCGCTTAAATCCCAACTCTTACTTACTCACAAGCATATCAGAGGCGATTATTTGGGCTGGAAAAAAATTATTTAGAACCTTAATTATGTCTAAATGCCAGCCAAATAATTGTTTTGTGATCCTGCGGAGTGTCGCAAAGTCCGTGCTAAATTTCGTCAAAAATCGGAATTCTGGCAGGCATCTAAGGTATCTGTGAGAATTTCCTTCCAGGTGATATGATCATGGCAGCCTTAACCTGATGCGCCCCCATGACCGGGAAATTTAGTGGATCGCGGGTATGTGCTGGGGACATTTTTAGGGTGTCCGTGTGCACGCAATATTTTCATAGAATGAAGATATAATAGTACGGGTTTAATTAATGGAATTAATAAATAATATATATATATATATATATGAAAAAGAAAAGAAAAGGGAACAGGAAGCAAGGGGGGCGAATCCCCTGCTTATAAAAGGCCCCCCAAAGAGCTTCAGGAGGAAGAAAACAAAAAGAATTTAGAAAAGTTACTCTGTCGGTATCGTTCCAGCACATCGCGATTATGCTACCGAGCTTAGGAAAAATAGGAGGAGCGCACCAACGTGACGAGGATTATTCCTTCATCACTGACAACTGATCAGAAAGCACATATGAAGTGGGTAACTCTGAGCCCACTGTCTATGTGGTTTAATTTTTAACTGTATATGTGTTATTTTGTATGTCTGACTGTAAAAGTGTTAAGTAGTATTTTGGGGAACTTTAGGGTAAAAAGGGTTTTGGGAAATTTTGACAAATGAAATGCATAACTGTACTGATTGGAACCCTAGGAACAGTGGGTTTCTGGGGAAAATGAGAACTGAAGTCTCGGGGAAGTAAGTTTTACAGCTTTCAATCGAATGAGAAGGGATTTCAGTCGAATGAAAGCCAATTCGAGCTTTCAATCGATTGAATTCCAATTCAGTCGAATGAAAGAAAATCTCAAGATTTCAATCGATTGAATCCCATAGCATCCGAATGAAAGCATGCTGAGGATTTCAATCGAATGAAACCCCATTTCAGTCGAATAAAAGCACTAGTAAGGATTTCATTCGAATGTAACCCTAGACATTCGAATGAAACCTGAAAGACTTGAGACTTTAGTGGCTCTAAGGGATCCAATGAGTAAGGATATGTCTATTATTGTATATCAAAGCATGCATCATGAGGAACGGGTTGTCGTGTAGGTGTTAGGGCAACCCTAGAGAATTAGAGGTTAATCGCCTAATGTTAAAGATCATAATGGAACGTTGGGAACAAGTATGTAGTTATATGCTAGGAAACCCTCTCTTGGCAAAGTCTCCCAGACACGCCCCTCACCAGTCCTAAAAGGATGGATTGGTCAGATGTGTTACCTCACCAGTCCCAAAAGGGTGGATTGGTTAACCGGTCCCAAAAGGGTGGATTGGTTATCAAGGTTAATGACACAAGAAAGGAAAAAGAAAGTATGACGGAGGAAAAAAGACGCTAACTCGGGTAAACTGGTATGCGTAAGAAAGGAGAAGAAGGACGCTAACCCGGGTAAGCCGGTATGTGTAAGAGGTTCCCAAGTCCCCCATGCACTATGTAGTTATACATGTAGGAATGAATGGATGTATTTATGTATGCCAGTATGTATGTAGATATGTATTTATAACTGTTGATGCATTATGTATCGTCAACGGACGACCCGCGATTACTATTATGTTCTTAACTGTGCGTAAAGCTAATGAGCCTGAGAACCTAGATAAGAAAGACTAGATCTCCCCAGTTACCTAGTAACTTAGATAAAGCCGTTCAGGATCCTAGGCAAGATAATAATATGTAGGATACTAGTATGCATGTGAACATAGAGATCTCCTGAGCGGCCTGGTTCATAAGAGGGTTAACAAGGTACCCCGACGTTAAGGTAACCCACTGAGGACGAACGTTCTCACCCCCACTCGCTTATGCTTCCAGGAGCAAGCGAGGGCTATGAGGACTATGAGGAGCCATATGGAGAGCCACCCGTGGAGCCATAAGAAGCCAAGTGCCATCCGACCGAGGACCCAGCTTGAAGACCAGATAGTTTAGTTTCATTTTGGATATGTATTTTGATATGCGTATATGACACATGTATGTAAACTATTATACTATTCTACTATTGATGTGAATAAGTGTGATGGACCAGGATTGTGTAGTAACTGCTTATTATATGTGTAATATCATACTTTAGTAATAGATAACCCGTAGAAATATTTTAAAATGGTCCATATTTTTCCGTAACTCTGTATTTGCAAAAAGATAATGAAGGATTATAAGTAATCCCACCAAGTGATCGACAACCTAGTGAGCATTGCTTATGACTCGAGCATAGGCAGTTAGCTGGGATGTTGCATATCCACCGTCCGTTGAAGTTTTCTTGATGCTTGTCTTCTTCTAGCAAGGATGGAAACGTGGTGAGCCCGTCTCGTTGGGGAACTCGTGAATGAGGAGACTGAGAGTTCCCGACTTCTTTTGCTTTGTTATGACGTGTTGTGGCTCCAGCCTCTAGTGTTGGATGAGGATCAATTGCTTCCACCATTGTTCCTATAAGATAGAGAGTGGGTTTGGGATATATGTAAGCGGTATCAAGAAATTTTCCACAGACAGCGCAATGTTCGTAACGGGATAGGTTAGATAATACTTGATAGTGTGGCAAAATCTTGATGTGCGTCCAACAAAGGGGCTTGGACTCCAATTAGCGGTTAATGAAGACGAAACCAACGTCGGTAAAGAAACTCCGACACCCATGTCAAGGATTTTTAGGTGAGATGAGTGTTGGGAATGAAGATTACCTTTGCTCTATATGTGGAGTATCCTTTTATACTTGGGCAAGACATGAGTTGCATACTAGGGTTTGTTAATAGTGTAGAGAACAGATTCCTGATATTGCATTGTACACGTTGGGCGAATCCCAAGATTCCTGGGTTAACCGTTATGGAACGTTCCTTAATTATTGTCGTGCTTATAACGCTTCCTCACTCTGAGTTTGTTTAGCAATCACTGGGCCCTTTAATGGGTCAAACTCCATGTCGTAATACCCCAACTTTGGTTCCGACTGGTTGGCTGCGTGGGTTTATTCCGTAACACCTTTATTGAAATGCATTTATTTATTTTTTTAAAAAAAATAAAAGGATATGGCTACAAGGATAAAAAAATTAAATTTCAATAATTGAAAAAAAAATTGTTGGAATAATCCTTCCTTGCTACAATACATAAAAGAAAAAGGATAGTAGGGAAGTTGACATTCATGTATAAGCCAAAGAAAAAAAAAATCACAATGAATTCCTCAACGCTCCAGTAGTATGACATAGTCGGAATACTCCTAGCGGACTCTGAATTCTTTAGTTATCATGATGCAACTATGCAAAAGCCACATAATATAATTGGGAGTCATTTATTTCTCTTTTTTCTGAAAGTTTCCATGAAGCATGCATATAATATATAAGCCGACTTCAGCAGAGGCAAAAAACTCAAAACTGGCTGTAATATCTAAACAAGTAAGGAAAAAAAAAATGGAAAGATCTGCTATTGCTTCTTTTCCTATTGTTTTGGCATCCAACGGCAACGGTGTCAGGCAGGCTTCATGGGCAATAGATCTGCTATTGCTTCTGCTCCATACATCTCTACCAGCTCTTCCTGTTCCCCAACACCAAATCACACGCTATAATTAGTAGTAATCCTAGAAAAGAAAGCACAAAAAATATATATAATACTCTTCCTCATCACTCATTATGCAGTCATGATCACAAGTAATTTTTGAGAATGGAATTTCACTTTCAATTAAGTAGTTATGCTCTCAAGCTCTAAATCCCCCACCCCCACCCTCGAAGCAAAGAATATGTTTTCAGGATTTAAACATGTAACCTTTAAAATCACAAGGCAGTAACAACTTTACCATTGAACCAAGACTCACTCTCTATACTCTCAATAATGTACCAACAGAAAAAAATACTCTCAATAAACTAATTGTAACTATTTAACTTATCGTCAATTGAATACAAATCGGTAAATTAGAATATAGTTAATTCAATTTGAACATAACCGATGATGTGGAGTACAAACAGCTTCACCCACACTGCAAACTGCTTTGAAGAAAGAATGTAATGGAGGGACTACTTTTTTTAGAATGAGTCTAAGTACACAGTAGAATGAACAGTATACAACAGAAAAAAGATACATACATACACACACATATATATAAGGGATTAAATGATGGACCTGTATAGAATCGTTTTCATTGCTGAGCTCCAAACATTCCTCCGAAAGCCTTATAAGCTTTTGCGTGAGCAAGGAGTTTTCACTCTTTAGGGTGTCCATGTTTCTATGGAGCTCTTCACATTCCTTCTGCCAAGACATAGAAAATGAAAACATCATATGCAAAGAAAAAACAAAAAATTTCACTATATATATATCTCATCTTTTCCCATAAAGAAGCTAGAACAAATTCACAAGAGAGGTGACAAAAGACAGATAAGCACAAGCAAAATAAAATTTGCTACTCCCTTAGTGGATATCAAACATAAGATTTGGTTTTTTGGCAAGCCAGGTTCCTATCAGTATATCATGTTCCAACAGAAGGGGTAGGTGGTTTTGAGCATGTACCATAATTTTATCAAGATGAATTTATTGGCTCACTCTTTTGAGAAATTAGCCCCCTGCATTCTTGTTCAATCAATACTAGTTTTAATTGATGTGGTAAGAAGTTTAAGCATGCACTATGAGACTAGTCATCTATGAAGGCAACGCCTTTTGATAAACTATTTAATAGCTCATTTAATAGATAATATAAAAAAATAAAACTAAAATCAGAACTTTTTATCCGTAGTATACAGAATGAACTAACAACTTCGATTTACCTTTTTAGTTTTAATCGTTATTGAATATATAAAACATTTTAATGTTTAACTGTAATTATGAAAATATACAGTTTCAAAAGATCCACAAAAACTTGCTGCATTGCACGGTCATTTTACTGGTATAAGTATTGCATACCTGCTTCCGCATCCTTGATCTCTTGGCTGACTCCCTATTTGATTGTCTTTTTCTTTCTTTTCTAATTTCATCCACTTCCTGTCAAAATAAATGCAACTCAGTAGGAAACAGTAGGCATGACAACAATTTACTTTCTGAAAAGTTTTCATCAGATAACCTCGTTTGCGATGCAGTTCACATCTCTAGCTAGACCACTAATTATAAAATGATGTAGCATTTCATTTGAAAAGTTGTTAATTGATAGGAATGCCAAGTGGAAAGAAAAAAGCGCAAATACAAAATTACAAATCATAAAAATTTCGAAAAGTTGAAGATAATAACTTCTTCAAAGCTTGCAATGGAAGAAGGAAACATAATAGGAACATTGGTGTGGCATGGATCTCTCGTAGATTTAATGATAGTACTAGACAGATGGTGTAGATATAGTTGTCATTCAAAGTCTAACGCTCTTAGAGTAGCTTTTGAGAGGAAAAAACAAAGATGGAAAATCAGAAAGTTTAATCTCAATCCGCATACTATATCCATGGATTGATTTTGAAAATTTCCAAGTGGATAGAGGGTAAAAGGAGTCCCACATTAGCATAAAATAGACGTGGGAATTTTATAAGTGGATGGACCCGTAAATCTAAAGCTTTATGATTTTTGATTGAGACGAGGTGTTGGTGCACTATAGTTGTTCTTCTTTAAGTCCATTATTACATATATCTCTGTTATTATCACCCCTGGTACGAATAAGCACCTCCTTGCGCAATTCCAAACCAATTATAGTTGAATATCAACAGTATATCCCCTTTTTGACAGTACACTTAAATTTTTGAGTAATTTATTACAAGATATATCTATAATACCATCAAGGCTAGTCAAAGTGATATTTTCTTTCTTACGGTTTCCTTCTTATTCTATCTAAACCTGAAATCTGAAATTGATTACTAGCATCAAAAGTTGAAAAGCACAACCACTTCAACAAGGCCTTTTAGATATATGCATAGGTTCAGCATAACAATTCGTAAAAAAATTTACAAGTTATCTCAGCTAACAAATTTCCTCTATTTTATCTTAATCCACCAATAAAAGCTAATCAAACATGTTTGAAACCAATAAAATGTTTTAATACCTGATCAGGTTGAGCAACACTGGCAGTGGCAGAAGCGTTGAGATCAGCCCTCGAATTCTTATAACGCTCCACTGAAATTGCTGCACAATGGGAAGATGCAAGATTGTTAGTCAAAAATTAACTGCAGTACATTTCTAGTTACCCATCTCCTCTTGTTCAAATCTCAGAGATCATAAAACATGAATTTTCATCTTTCAAAACCAAATGCAAACCCATGGCCTTAAAACATACCATTTTCAAGCAACACATTACATTGCTCCTTCTTAGTTGAAGGAAAATCCTGCAAGAGAAAGAATATCATTTAAACTTTTTGTGTAAGATTCTAACCATACTGAATTACACAAATGAATCAATTTGTGGATCTTAATGGCTCGGTGAATTACTAGCTTTTGAAGTGTTGTAAATGGAAGCAGTAGCAATAGCAGAACATATCTTACAAATCATCAGATGTATACAATATTCAGATGTATATGGACTACTGTACCATAAAATAAAAGTTGAATAGATCAACATACATTTTTAGTTTCATGGCCTTCATCCAGTGCTTCCTTGCTTCCACTTGCCCCAATAAACACAGATAATTTGAGATTTAAGCTTGGGGAAAATGTAATCATGATGTTAACCAGAAGGATAAAATGTACCTCAATGACAATCCGTTCTCATGATTTGGAGTTGAACATATGTTCTCATTTTCTATTGACTCCTTGGTTGTTGAGCTTTTAGGTTGTAATTTTCCCTCACATTTTTTCGTTGAATCTAGGTTATTTCCACCAAACATATTTAGTACTTTTTCTGAAAAAATGGATGCAGCATCCTGACCAAAATGCAAAAGCAGCTTTATCATATTCATATGCGTGAATGGATTTACAAACTCATAAACTTATTCATCATCAAAGATTCCCTAATAGAATGAATCATGGATTGAATCTATTTGTAATTGCTAACCCCACCCCAGCTCCTAAAAGAATATAAACATTACCCTAAATCTAAACCAACCGGAGATCTGAATTTATTAGAAACTATGGTAGAAAAGATAAATACAAAAGTACTACAAAATAAATTTATTGAATGATTTAGGGTTACCCCAGCTAGCGGGACAACTCTCGGTTGCTGGCAATGTTGTTGTTGTTGTTGATTTAGGATTACCCCAGCTACAGCAGAATTATTGGACAGCCTCATGTGTTCATGCAGAAATCCATATTGAAGCGTTGCGCTGTTCGCCTGGAACAGACAACAACAAATTCAACTTGTCCCTTTGTCGTAGTCAAACACAAACATAGCAAAAACCTGCTATAAGATGCAATGACATGTGTATCGCTACCTGATTCGGCCACACATAGTGACCAAAGTAAGAACCAGCTGCATGTGGATTTAAAAGGGGAGTTGAAGTAGAACTGGAATTATAATATGCCTATGTAAAAGAGACGAAGAGTGTTAGTTTTCTTGTTTTTTTTTTTTTTTTTTCTGTATGTCTGAAAACACAAGTATACATGGTCAATGAACCAAATCAAATTGGTTCAAACCAAAATAAAAATAAAAATTCACACCTGCATAGAAGTAGCCCAACTTGGTAGCAGAGGATTGTTTAGAGTTTCCTGTGAGGAAAAAACAATTGAAAAACAATTAAAAAAAACAATTAATCAGCTATGAGGAGATTGCAGATAGAGAAAACTAGATGAAATTGAACATAGCATGTTTACTGACATCTTTAGGCTCCAAAAAATTGTAACGTGTGCCAAAATTTTTGGATTCTTCTTTCCCCATCAAGCTCGCGAAAAAGTTATGAATTCAGTCTCTTCCTAAATGAATAGCTGCTTTGAAATAAAAAATAAAAAATTAAGAAATAAGAAAGAATCAAGAGAATGAAAATACAGTCATGAACAACAAAGTCAGATTCAATGAAACGTATTACTTAGGCGGAAGATAAAATGTAGTCAATAATATTAAAGCATTAGAAGACCCAACCACATTGCGTCACTTGTTAACGGTTGATTAAATAATTTAAATTTTATAGGATTCAAACTTTGAACAAATAATGACATTAAATAGATGCAGCCAAATAAATAAAAGTAACTTATCTGCAACTTTGCACAAAATTACAAATCTTCTTTCGCTTCCTCTCCCCTCCCCCTCCCCCCCCAAATTGATTTTTCTGTCCATTTAATCTTCGATAATTAAAAAAACTTGTAACACGAATATTGCATTAGCCAGAAAATCTTCGAAGAAAAATTGAAGAAAACAAAACCAAACCTCATAAGGTAACATACAGAAGACGGCAAGACGGGTAAACGACGAAGACCAATGGTTTTCGAAATAAAGTAGGACAAAATGAAAGAAACACCGCTTGAAATCGCTAAAGAACAAAAGCTAAAAACAGGAAAAACGAAATTTAGAACCAAACAGAAATTAAAAAATGAAGAAAAGCTTCAAAGTTACCAGAACTTAAAAGAGTGGCGAATCTGAAGTTAATGACACAGAAAGAGAGAGAGGGAGAGAGGAGGGGAGAAAGGGAAAAGAGTGGCGCGAAAGGCTAGCCCAGGGGATATGTGTAATGTAATGTAACTACGTTCGTATCACACTTATTGATTTTGAAGCAGTGCCGTTAATTATGTCCATATATCTCGATAAAATTGGATTTATTTATTACATGGATCTCTCAATAAATACATTCCATAATAAAAAAGATTTGAACCTTTTTTTCTTGGGGATAACATTTTTTTCTTTTAATATTTAGCACTGACTCTCGGTAGTAATCCATTGCACCTACACTTCCTGTCCATATGTACAAGAAATGTTTGTTTAAAAAAAATTTATGCGCTAATATATGAGTTTAGTTTATAAGCTTTTTTACACAAGAAAAATGTTAATTAAATCCTCCTTTTTGAAGTAATAAATGTAAAAGTAAAACATAATTATTTAATGACAATATATACTTGAAATATGGTATCGTGTCCTATGAACACGCACCCATGCAACTTATACTCTGGAGGGCAATCTCGTGATATTGTTTCACTCGACTAGTTATAACACCTCTGCTAACTACTCACTTCCATAGTAGTAAGAAATGTTCACAGGGTTGTTATTCGTTGTGTCGGGTTACCTTTAGCCCCCTTACTTTTACCTTTGCAAATATCCCTTATGCGAAAATATGGACCATTTTGAAAAACATTCATGTGCTTTGTCAGTTTATAAACTAGGAGCCGTGCGTGATTAAGAGAACATATAACAACAGTCACTAGCGTTTATCATAAGTTAGGTGGTAACTGAAGTAGAACATGAAGAGTATATGTATATATCTAATTACAATCAAGGTCCAACACATAGTTACACATTGCCTTAATACTAAATATTTACACAAAATGTATAAAAGTCATAGAACATTAGACAAAACATCCATCGCCCTAGCGCGACCGTCGTCACTTTGCTCCGGCTCTGACCCGCTGCAACCCTCCGTTTTTTTTATTTGTTTCAGAACTATGTCTTGTTTTCCTTTGTTTTTTTTTATTAACTTTGGTTTTTTTTTTTACTATGTTATTTTTTTCTGGTTTTTTTTTTACTATGTCTATTTTTTTCTCCTTTGTTTTTTTTATCACCTTTGTTTTACTTTTGTTTTTTAAAATTGCCTTTGATTCGTTTCTTTACTATGTCTTGTTCTCCTTTGTTTTTTATTAAATATAGGAGTGCATTATTGTCTTTTTGTTGATATGCATGAACTTGTAGCTTTCATCTATGTTAAGATATGAACTTGTAGTTTTCGTCTATGTTAGGATATGAACTTGTAACAAGCTACTACTTGTTGATATGAACTTGTAGCTTAATTGCCAGATTGAAGATTAAAGGAGATTGAACAAGAAGATTGCTCAAACAATTTTCAAAGTTTGCAACGGCAACTAGGTATGTCTTTAACTTAATTATTACTAGGATATAAACTTATTTTCTTATGATAGATTTGTAGGATTTGAGTTGTATGGTTGGACTGGGGGAAGGAATGCTTAGCGTTTCTTTCCGACATTGTTTGGATTGATGTTCTGGCAACGGTGATTATATGTTGTTTGCGAAGATTGGAGGGTCTATGTTTTAGAACGGTTTAGGAAATATTATGTGGAATTGATGTATAATAAGAAGATTAAAGTAATTAAAATTGATAAGTCCAAGTCTATTAATTATGTAACTTGCATGTAGGATTTGTAGAAAAATGATTCTGTTGAATAGATTTTGGATGTACGATAGATACTACAGGAACCGAGGAGTGATAAAGTCAGAATTTTTTGAAGGCGTCGACTACTTTTGTAAGACCGGTACAACTATTCACCCGTATATGACAGAGCAAAACATTAGATGTTTGTGTTCTTTGTGCAAGCGCTGTAGAATATTGGATGTTGAAATG
>QANU01017111.1:18719-33130 GCA_003254905.1 Nissolia schottii
TTTCTAATTTTATAGGGACTAAAAACATAATTAACCCTTTTAGTTTTAAAGCTTTTATGAAAAAGGCGATGTAGTGCACGAGACTCCCACTTAGTTGGGTGTTACACGCAACCTTCTAAGGAGAGAGACTCTTTCTAAACTTGAACTTGTTATCAAAAGGCTCACCACCCTCATAGGATTTAAAATTAAGAGCATAAAATGACATACATGGTTTAGCATCTCAGATTTCATGATTTATAAAGAGGCTAGTGAAATGTGAAATAATTTACATATCTAACTAGGTTTAGGAGCATGTATGCGCCTGGCCTGAAGCTTTCGAAGTCTAACTGATTTAGGAAATCAAATTTTAACTTTGAATAGTTTGATTAATTTGCAAATAAGAGGCTAGAGCAAAGAGTAAGGGTGAACTAACCTTGGTCAACTGGGGAAGTTTTGGGGGGACTGGAAGACCTGTCCCATAACATGAAAACTGTGGTACCTCTACCATTCTGAACATCTTGCCACGAGTTTCCATTGACAAAGTAACACCCAGTTCGGTTATTATAGAGACTGTTGAAACCAACACAATCACAGTTACTCCAGCAAGCAGCCTGGCAATCACTGGTAGTGGAATTCACTGATGTGTCATTGCTAGTGATCTTCTTTGTGTCATTCACTATAACCGACATTGATGTAAATGTCTGACCTACTTTCCTACACGTCGGAACATCCCAGTTTTGGCATCCTCCATCATTGTTGTTCCCATAACACTCATCAGCCCCTGCGATCCTTTTTCCTAACAACATATCATACAACATTCCATCGCTTCTCAGTGTCCACAGGGGAGAATAATCGCGATCATCGTTCTTGACTGTGAACATGATAGAGTCCTCATCTTCATTGGAGACAATGGAATACTGAATTTTGTGCTGAGCTTCCGCTGGAAGGTTCTCAAATGTGTTGTTTCTGAGTTCCCCACTTGCCCAATATAATTGGCCTCTTCTCCTTATGACCAATTGGCCCATTTTGGGCTCCCAGTCAAGCGAGAAAGCACCTGAAGATGGCGTCGAAATAAGAAAATATGAAACCACTGACACGTTTCTTCCTGTTTTGTGATTAGCACCTAGCTTCATGCCCGGTAAAAGCATGTCGGTTGGATGATCAAAACTCTGCCACAACAAGCTCTTGGATCCATTGGTGTTAACTTGTTGCAGGACAAAGTTTCCGGAATCCAAAATGGCAGCCTCCATGTTGCTGGTAGATCGAGCCATACCTGATGAAGAGTAGAGGACTATTGGTTCCTCGCCTGGGCTCGTTACTTTCAATGCGCCAGAATGGTCTAGAGTTAAAGCAGCAGAATCGACATCATGAGTAAGGGGCCTATCACGGTTCGCAACCCACACAATCCACGCACTCGAATCATCGGTTGCGTTATAAGTTGCCAAGTAAGTGTTGCCGTCACCCATATTACGGAAAGACAAACAATATGTTGAACTTGGAGAGCATATGCCGCTTGAAGTGGAGTTGAGCTGATCCCCTGGCTTCAAACTATCAGTGGCTCCTCTTGTATGGATGATGGTCCTCTTCATTAGTCCTAAGCATGTGAAAGCAACCAAGAAAATGAAAAACTTGCTCATTGTAAATCTAAAGTGCCTAGTGAAAAGATGGATTTCTGCTTTAATGCTCTTTCACACCGTGTGTTGCTGATTTTTTTCATGACCTGGTCCTAGTCAATATCGTGACTTAGGGGTTGCTAGTAGTAAATAAATATGAGCCACCATTTGACTTGGCTTTGCTTAAAATTGGAAGGGGTCATGGGGACATTTCGTGCCTATTAGATTAGGTCCTTGTTTTGTAAACAAACTTGGTTGCAGGGAGAATATACATTGAATTAATTAAACATTAAACATTTAGTTAGAAAAGAGGGTAGGAGTAAGTTCGTTCTGTCTCTCCACCTTTAGGTTAGGTAAGCAAAAAGTTGATATATTAAATGTATGGATATTTATAAATTTTTGATATATTAGTTTTTTACTTGAAGCGTCATATTTTTTACTTCTATTTTTAATTTGGAACTTTTATTTTCTTTGATTTTTTAATAAAACGATATTGTTGCAATATAATTGCTCAAAGTTAAGGGTATCTATATATTTCAATGTACAATGAGTTTAATGAGATGTTATTTTGTTGCAATATAATAAAATTTGATTCAAACTATCATAAGATGGTGATCAACAAAGATACACCAAATTAAAGGAATTCCACGAGAGCAAGTGACTATAACATACGTTAAAAGCTCCCACAACTAAAATTTATACTTTTCTGCTATTCGTGAACCCATATTTAGTTGTTTCGTGAATTTTACCTTTTAGCTATTTATGAACTCATGTCTAGTTAGTTTGCGAATTTTTTACTTTTTTGCTATTCGTGAATTCATATCTAGCTGGTTCACGAATTTTACCTTTTTTGCTATTCGTGAACCAATGTCCAATGGGTTTGTGAATTTTACTTTTCTGCCATTCGTGAACTCATGTCTAGTTGGTTTGCGAATTTTACTTTTCTGCAATTCATTAACCCATATCCATTTGTATCGGGAATTTTACTTTTCGGCCATTTGTGAACCCATGTTTTGTTGGTTTGTGAATTTTACTTCTCCGCTATTCGTGAACCCATATCCAGTTGGTTCGTGAATTTTACTTTTATGTTATTTTTGAACTCATATCTAGTTGGTTTGCAAAGTTTTACTTTTTTGCTATTCGTGAACTCATATCTAGCTGGTCCGCAAATTTTAGTTTTCTGCTATTCGTGTGCCCCTGTCAAGTTGGCTTGTGAATTTTACTTTTCTACTATTCGCGAATCAATGTCTAATGAGTTTGCAAATTTTACTTTTCTGCCATTTGTGAACGCATGTCTAGGTTTGCCAATTTTACTTTTCTACTATTTGTGAACTCATATCTATCATATCTATAGTTGGTTTGCGAATTTTTACTTTTTTGCTATTCGTGAACACATATCCCGTTGGTTTGCAAATTTTTATTTTTTTTCAATTGGTGAACCCATATCCATTTGGATTAGGAATTTTACTTTTCTGCCGTTGGTGAACCCATATCCAGTTGGTTTGCAAATTTTACTTTCCTACTATTCGTGGATCTATATTCAGATGGTTCGTGAATTTTACTTTTCTGTTCATGAACTCCGTGAACCCATATCTAATTGGTTCGTAATTTTATATTTCTGCTATTCATGAACTCATATCCAGTTGGTTTGCGAATTTTTACTTTTTTTCTATTCGTGAACTCATATCCAGCTAGTTCGTGAATTTTAGTTTTCTATCATTTTTGAACTTTACATTTTTCTTACTCATGAACCCATGCCTAAGATATGACCTGGCTTCAAACTTTCTCTTACTGCTGCATGAGTAGTAGTACTCTGCAGACACAACCATGCAAGAAAAAGCAAGGTACTGAGTTTTACTACTCTGATAGTAGCTATGGCTTCAGGTAAGCTTAACCTCTAGAATTGAAATCAAACTTAACTGTAACAAAGCATATATAGAGTTATTTCGTTGCAGAAATATACAAATGAGTGTGTGATGGTTTCAATTATTAAAAATTGAATTGTTAAACCGTCAAATTCTAACATTAAATTGTCAAACCTTCTGCTGTTCATACGGTATGAAACGCAGTTATTTTTGTGCATTCATACCTTCCTAGAAGTGTGTCTCACCACTAGCAGTATAAACGGGAGAATATATTAGTTTGAGTCAAAGTGAAAAATAATTGTGAATCATCCAATGTTGAAATACATAAAAGTTTAGGTGAGTTTGTGCCGATTATGCTATGTTTCCAAGCTCTTCATCTTCGAGCACTTATAGAGGCATTTGCATATCATCAAACAAAGTGGTTTTAACATCAATAGCGGGAATCAAACGTCTTTGTGAGAAACAAGGTCGTTCCTTAATATACTGATTCAATTAGTTAATTCAAAGTAGTTTGTTTCAGTTGCCAAGTTTCACATGATCCGGACTTAAAAATCATCAGGCAGTTAGCTAATAGAAAGAGTAAGTGACAGGTGCTTCAGCATTGGTGACTTGGTCTCCCTTAAGTTGCAGCCTTATAAACAACATACTTTAGCTAAAAGAATTTCATACATTTATCTTGCAGTAAAATCAGAGATGGTGACAACATTTATTGAATCAATTTTGTGCTTATGAGATTTATCATTTACAGAATTGACCCTTCCACCAAAGTAAAATGCTGGCTTCTTGAGCAAAGGAAGCATTTCAACTGAACTTGCTAACAGTGATAAAACCTGTGACATTGTTGGACGATCAACTGCACGTTCTTCTACACAAAGTAGACCTACATGAATGCATCGAAGCACTTGATCTTGGACTACTGAATCATGTATTGCTGGATCCATCAGTTGCAGTGCTTGGCCATCTTTCCAAAGCTCCCAAGCCTGAGGTAATTAATGTTTTAATAGCATTAGACACAACAATTTTGTAGTGTGAAAGAAAGAAAACATCGTTGAATGAAAAAATATGGTATCATACATGTCCCACTAAGTTCGTTGGGTTGGAGGAATTGCTGAAGCTATTATTTCTTTTCCCGCTCACAATCTCAAGCAATAGTACTCCAAAACTATAGACATCAGACTTTTTAGAGAAAACACCACCCATGGCATATTCAGGCGGCATGTATCCACTGCTTAGAAACAAATATATGAAATAAGAAATAAATAAGTGCCTTTTAATTAGCACAAATGTTAGAAAAAGTGATGGTAGCCAAAGTATACTCAGTACTCACAATGTGCCAACGATTCTAGCGGTGTTTTCTTCAGATTCTTCCATGAAAATTCTTGCCATGCCAAAATCAGAAATCTTGGGGTTCATATACTCATTAAGGAGTATGTTACTTGCTTTCAAGTCTCTATGCACTATCCTTAGTCTTGAGTATTTATGGAGATAAAGTAATCCTTGAGCTATACCTTCTATTATGTTCAGACGCTTCTTCCAATCTAATATCTTGCTTCTTGTTGAATCTTAAGTTGGAAAAATTTTCACACATGTTCATATGTGGTTGAGAAGTACAAATATTTGGCAATTGGAACAAGAAGATACTAATAATCAAGAAGATATGGTTGGTAGAGAACATTCATATATGTACTAGATGTTTCATTCTTACCAAATAAGAAGAAGTCTAAGCTTTTGTTTGGCATATATTCATATATTAAGAGTCTCTCTTCTTCATGAATGCAACAACCAAGTAGTTGTATGAGATTTGTGTGTTGAAGTTCAGATACAAGCCTCAACTCAGTTTTGAACTCTGCTACTCCTTGCCGTGAACTTTTTGAGAGTCTCTTGACAGCTACTTCTTTTTGCATTAGTATTCCCTGGAGAAAAGAACAAGAACTTATTATTTTAATTAGATGAAGAAGTCAACCCATAAAATTTAGTTTCAGTCACCTACCTTATAAACAGGCCCAAATCCTCCCTCTCCTAGCTTGTTGGTTGATGAGAAGCCATTTGTAGCTTCCATGATAGAGGCATAGCTAAATTGCTTTAAGTCATGTCCATGTTTTAAAGTGTCCTCATGTCCATTAGAATATTCTAAGTGTAGAATCGCATGCTGCATCCTTTTTCTTTCTTTCTGCGCTGAACCTTGAAATCACACAGGAGAAACTGTAAATTCAAGGGTTTGCCATTTTAAAATAGACGCTATTTTACAATTATGAAGTGTCTACCTTCCGGTAGGATTTTTCTTCTCTTTATTACTAGCCAAAATATGGACCCAATGCTTATAAATAGGGTGATAATAATAACAGGAGCGATCCATTTCCATTTCTTGCTGCTCGCATTGGCTTTTCTACTCCCTTCGAATGAGTTACCTGCACAAAGTACAAAATATTACAAATACTCAATTATAACTAGTCCCCATATCCTTTTTGGCGGCGTTTTGGTTCCTTGAGCTATGGGTGCTGGTGCTGTGTGCATCTTTCAATCACAGATTCTGTATCCTTTTGTATGTGCAATGGTGTCTTATTTTGATTACTTGTTTTGTTGGTGGCTTCTTTGAATGGTCTAGGAGGGCTGTCCTGGTTTTTGTGGATGAATTGCATACAGGTGGCGGCTTCCTTGCTGCCCGAGATTTGCTATGAGTCTAATGATTGTTGACTGTTTTGGGTGGTGGATAGTTGATTCGTTTGATAGGTTTGGTATAGTTCTGGAATAGGGTAATATGATTTGATTTCTTTTGCTGTGGACTGCAGGGGTGGATCTTTGATCCCTTATTGCTAGATCACGGATCCTGCTTTGTTGGATCATTGATACCTTTCTCCATGTTGTATGGTATTTACCACGTATTGAAAAAAAGAACTCAATTATAACTAGTGCCCCTAGCTATCAATTACAATTTTTAGTTTTAAAGCTTTTATGAAAAAGGCGATGTAGTGCACGAAACTCCCACTTAGTAGAGTGTTACACGCAACCTTCTAAGGGGAGAGACTGTTTCTAAACTTGAACTTGTAACTTTCATATCAAAAGGCTCATCACCCTCATAGGATTTAAAATTAAGAGCATAAAATGACATACATGGTTTAGCATCTCAAATTTCATGATATATATAGAGGCTAGTGAAATGTGAAATAATTTACATATCTAACTAGGTCTAGAAACATGTATGCGCCTGGCCCCAAGCTTTTGAAAAGTCTAACTGATTTAGGAAATCAAATTTTGACTTTGAATAGGTTGATTAATGTGCAAATAAGAGGCTAGAGCAAAGAGTAAGGGTGAACTAACCTTGGTCAACTGGTGAAGTTTTGGGGGGACTAGAAGACCTGTCCCTTAACATGGAAAACACGGTACCTCTACCATTCGCAATATCTGGCCACGAATTTCCATTAACAAAGTAACACCCAGTTTGGTTGTTATAGAGACTGTTGAAACCAATACAATCACAGTTACTCCAGCAAGCAGCCTGGCAATCACTGGCAGTGGAATTCACTGATGTGTCATTGCTAGTGATCTCTGTATTGTGTTGTTTCTGAGTTCCCCACTTGCCCAATATAATTGGCCTCTTCTCCTTATGACCAATTGGCCCATTTTGGGCTCCCAGTCAAGCGAGAAAGCACCTGGAGATGGCGTCGAACTAAGAAAATACGAAACCACTGACACGTTTCTTCCTGTTTTGTGATTAGCACCTAGCTTCATGCCCGGAAAAAGCGTCTCGGTTGGATGATCAAAACTCTGCCACAACAAGCTCTTGGATCCATCGGTGTTGACTTGTTGCAGGACAAAGTTTCCTGAATCCAACATGGCAGCCTCCATGTTGCTGGTAGATCGAGCCATACCTGGCGAAGAGTAGAGGACTATTGGTTCCTCGCCTCGGCTCGTTACTTTCAATGCACCAGAATGGTCCAGAGTTAAAGCAGCAGAATCGGAGACATCAGGAGTAAGGGGCGTATCACGGTTCGCAACCCACACAATCCAGTCACTCGAATCATCGGTTGCGTTATAAGTTGCCAAGTAAGTGTTGCCGTCACCCATATTACGGAAAGACAAACAATATGTTAAACTTGGAGAGCATATGCCGCTTGAACCGTTGAGCTGATCCCCTGGCTTCAAACTATCAGTGGCTCCTCTTGTATGGATGACGGTCCTCCTCATTAGTCCAAAGCATGTGAAAGCAGCCAAGAAAATGGAAAACTTGCTCATTGAAAATCTAAAGTGCCTAGTGGAAAAGATGGATTTCTGCTTTAATGCTCTTTTACACCGTCTTTTGATGGTTTTTTTCATGACCTGGTCCTAGTCAATATCTTGACTTAGGGGTTGCTAGTAGTAGAAAAATATGAGCCACCATTTGACTTGGCTTTGCATAAAATTGGAATTCGTTAACCCATATCCATTTGACTTAGGGGTTGCAATTCGTTAACCCATATCCATTTGTGTCGGGAATTTTACTTTTCTGCCATTTGTGAACCCATATTCAGTTGATTTGTGAATTTTACATTTCCGCTATTCGTGAATCCATATCTAGTTGGTTTGTGAATTTTACTTTTAGTGAAGTTTTACTTTTTTGCTATTTATGAACTTATATCTAGTTGGTTCACAAATTTTAGTTTTCTGCTATTCGTGTACCCATGTCAAGTTAGTTTGTGAATTTTACTTTTCTGCTATTCGCGAATCAATATCCAATGAGTTTGCAAATTTTACTTTTCTGCCATTCGTGAACGCATGTCTAGGTTTGCCAATTTTAATAATTTTCTGCTATTTGTGAACTCATATCTATCATATCTAGTTGGTTTGCGAATTTTTACTTTTTTGCTATTTGTGAACATATATTCCGTTGGTTTGCAAATTTTTATTTTTTTGCAATTCGCGAACCCATATCCATTTGGGTCGGGAATTTTACTTTTCTGCCATTAGTGAACCCATGTCTAGTTGGGTCGGGAATTTTGCTTTCCTACTATTCGTGGATCTATATTCAAATGGTTCGTGAATTTTACTTTTCTGTTCATGAACTCCGTGAACCCATATCCAATTGGTTCGTAATTTTATATTTCTGCTATTCATGAACTCATATCCAGTTGGTTTACAATTTTTTTTTACTTTTTTGCTATTCGTGAACTCATATCCAGCTAGTTCGTGAATTTTAGTTTTCTATCATTTGTGAACTTTAATTTTGTTACTCATGAACCTGTGTCCGGTTAGTTTGCAATTTTTTTACTTTTCACCTCGCAACTAATCTTTACATGTATCCCATACAAAATAGTTGTTCATATCTTTACTCTTTTCTTTAAACAATAATATGAAGAACTATGGTTGTTCATATTCTCTAATAAGAAATGAATAAAGAGGGACAACTATGAACTTTTGATTTTGTCTGACCATTCCTTTTTTGATCAAATTTCTTTTATTTTATTAATTTTGAGGTTTCATTAATTTGGGCCAAAAAAATTTCCTCTAAAATTTGTCAACCCATTTTTTTTTCTTTCTTTAGTCCACACCAATCAGCCTAAACAAAAAAAAAAAAAAAAAAAAANATTTTTGGGTATAAATAGAGCAGAAGAAAATGGGCATAGGGGGCTCTTTCTGATCAAATCCATTCAGATACACCAACACTATATCATACAAAAAAATCAATAAAAAATTACTATAGGAAGAAGAGGAAGCTGAGGTGTTTGTGATTTTCTTGATTTTGAGTAACAATCTCTTCATAGAATTTTTTTTAAAAAAAAATTAAAAAGAAAAGGGGAAGAGAGAAACAGAATCCCACCACTACACACAACCCATTCACAGTCGCCTCACCATCACCACCTTCAACCGTCAATAGCCACATCCCTAACCACCACAACCGCCACCGTCATGGCCTCCCCCACCTAACCACCACCTCACACACACACACAGAGGAACATACAAAGAGAGAAAGTGTGAGATGAGAGAGAGATAATAGATCTAGATGGAGAGGGGGAAGTTTGCCGCAATCGGTGACCTGCCATGGCTGTGGCGGCACCGATCGACAGAGAGGGAAAGAAAGAGAGAGATCGATAGAAAGAGAACCACTGAGAGAGAAAGAATGGAGATCGAGAGTGAGAAATCCACCGCTGTCGGTGAATCTTTTTTTTTTCTTTCCAAGCCTCGTCGCTTTCCCGCCTCGATTACGGTCGTGACAGGTACCTTAAGGTAACGTTTAGTTCTTGTCTTGGGATAAGTGGAACAGGGACATTGAGATAGTAAAATCGCTTCTTTCATGTCTCTTCTTTTTCGAGGTACATAAATCTATTTATCTATTATAAATTCTAATACCAAGCTTTAGTTCGTTGTCACATAAACTAATTTTTAAAGATGTAACTCTCTCATGCAATGAAGCTCCCATCCTCTTCTCCTTTCTCACACCTCTCCTTTTTCAATTTGTAACCTCTCCCTACAATAAGCACACAATAAAGACTTGAGTAACCTTCCTAAAACAACATCTTATTATGTTATATATAATTGGTTCTATATAATTGTTGAATGTTATGTAATTTTTATACCTTTTTTTTTCACATTTTATTGCATTAAGGGTTTTTTTTTTAGGTGGTTTTCATTAGCAACGAATTAAACTCAAATATGGGCAAGCAAAAAGGAATGAGTACCTCCCACCGAGACTTGACAACACTCGATATGTATAGATTAAGCCTCACTAAAAAACTCTAACGTGCACCAAAATGTTGCAATTCTAGTGCGCAATCAAATAATAATTTATAAAATTAAGTAAAACTTGAAAAGTAGTAAAGGAAATTAACTTAGATCGTCTCATAAGGAAGTACAGGTAATTTAATATTATTCTATTTGGACAAAGTAAAGTGGGGGTTTAATGGGTATTATAAATAACATACAATAAAATACACAAAATTAAAGCAATACCATTCATACGGTTCTTCAAGATCAATGATCAATTATCATCGGTTCCACAAAATAATGTTCATAAAATGGGTTGTTGAATATTAGCCAGAGATCTCCAATCAACGCTCAATTTACCTAGGAGATTACAACCGTTTTCTCCTAAACATTAATTAGTACATGAATTAACATCCAAGATCTCGGTCTCAAATACCTATGTTAATTTTACACTCAATTGCACAACTTAATCAAATCTTATTTTCCCCCCAAATTCCCTTACCAGCTTGGACAATCCTAATTAATCAATTCGAATCACCAACCCTAGTAAATCCTAATTCAATAGTCCTACAATAGTCAGGATTCATTAATTTAGAATGAACCCTAACCAATAACATGCAATCGATATGTTATTAATCAAGAAGAATGAGGGAGAATTATGAACAATCATTAAGCACAAAACTTCAAATCTATCATAATCCTAGAATTACCGTATGCAAAGTATTAGAAAATTACTCCTCCATAGACAGAGGATTCAAACACACAACGATAAATAAAAAGGAAGTAGAGAGTATAAAATAAACGGGAATTAAAATAAATGACAAAACCTGAATAAAAGAAAACGGAAGAACTTCTCAAACAATTGGGAGCTTGCATTGTAAATGCAAACGCTCCAACAATCCTTGAAAGACTAATAACTAAACATTACTAACATAAACCTACAGTGCATAAAATAAAAAAGAGAAAAACTACAAAACCTAAACCATGTAGGCAAATTATTGAGAGAGTATGAAGTTGTGACTGTGAGAAGATGTCCATTTATAGAGATTGTACCCAAAGTAAGTGAAAATTCCGCACTTCTGACACAACAGTTGGTAAAACAACAATAACTTTGACTACAGGTATCGAGTTGAGGATATTAAAGCCTTTAATTAAATATAAAAGACAGGTCTAAAACTTTGTAGTTGAAGACAAATTGAGATCCAATCTCTATCGTAGTGCAAAAGTTGTGACAAAGTCAGGGTTAAAACATTTTTTAGGAAATCTTTGACAAAAATCTTTTTGGATTTGACTTTAAATTTGTATTATATGATCCAAATCTTCTCTTCAAATCAAATCTTCTTCTAATCTCCTTCAAATTTCATTGATCATCTTGGCAATTTATTTTTCTGCAATTAAAATAAAAAAAAGAAACAAAAAATCTACAAATTGATTCCTAAGATAAAAAATTGTGCTTTAAATTACATTTTTCTCAATTTCTCATAAAAGAGGATAATGTGCGAAACATATTAATTAAACATTAAAATCACAAATTTTTAAGATTTAATATTCAATTATGGAATAATAAAATAAGTTATAAAACCCTTTTGTCAAACTCCAAAGGATAACCCAAAGGAAAAAACAAAAAAGAGAACCAATCAATACAGCATAAGGGACAACACCAAGCAGACAAACCGTCCAAGAAGAAAAAGAAAAGCCCCGCAAGAGACCAATAGCAACGGACAATCAGAGACCACAATCAGCCTAACACACCCGCAACAACTGACAACGAAACCAAGGTTCCTTATGATTTATTATTATACTTTCGTTATCTTTTACATCATTATTTGCTTTGCTGAAATAATTTCAAACATTAATAATTAAATTATTTTCAATATAATTTTTTGTCTTAATTGATCCACAGACATCTAGATTTTATTAATAGGACCAGGAACCTCATTAACTCAGCCATATCCAACTACAAGCCCTTGTAAGAGTATAAATTTTTTAATGAAAATTTCATTTCAATGACTTTCATTGCTTGTGTATTGCACAAGTTTAAATCTAGTTAATTTAAAAATTAACCCAAAATAAGAACAATTTTAAGTTTTTTATCTTTATACCCTTCTTCAATCATGTTTTTTTATCCCTTAGGTCTTTGCCTACTCTATCCCTAAAGAGATACCAAACCAAACACGGCCTAAGCAAATTAAATGTTCAATAATATATATAACATAACAGTATCCTTTCAAAAGAGACCTTGTTATATTATAAGCTTGGCCTCCACTTTACTACTCCCTTTTTTGGAGGGAGTAGTGTGCAATGTTAATGATTATCCCAAAGATATATTACATTACAAGCGTTGTACTAGAGTAGTGTCATAAAAAAGCATACATCATGAGCTTATTATTGTTATTTTTGCATTTGCACTTTACTTAGAACAATATGAGCACCATGTTGTGGTTGAAGAGTAATCACTGTAGCTGGTGCATGAGCATAGGCTGGAGAGAGTTGAAATGAGAAATGTTGTAGAATCAATGACAAAGCCATCTTTGCTTCCAACAAGGAGAAGTTTTGCCCAATGCATATCCTAGGGCCCCCTCCAAATGGAAAAAATGAGACTTTGCCACTTGTTGCCTTGAGAACTCCCTCTGCAAATCTCTCAGGATTGAATTCATTTGCATCACCTCCCCAAAGCTCACCATCATGGTGAACCAAAAGTATTGGCAAGGAAATCTGCACTCCTGCCGGTAATGTCAGGTTTCCAAGTTTCGTGTCCTTGTCAACAGTTCGAGCAAGCCCGATTATTGGTGGGTATAACCTCAGAACCTCATACAGTATCATCGTGACCTATTGCAAAAGATTTAAAAGGTAATGTTATTTAAGATGATGATTAGAAATGACATATTAGTGATGTCATGAAGATAATATAATAATCACAATACTTACAATCTTAAGGTGGCTTAACCCATCAAAGTCTGGTTTCTGGTTGCCAAAGACGTGTAAGACTTCCTCCCTCGCACGTGACTGCCACTCGTGGTGTCTGCTCAGTAAAACCATGGTCCAAACAAGCAAAACTGAAGTGGTCTCTTGCCCTGCAAAGTAGAATAGCTTGCACTCCTCGATCACGTCATCAAGAGTCATTCCAACATTTTTGGTGTTTCCATGCTCTTCAATTTCCTTGTGATTTGATTCTAAGAGTATGTCTAATAGGTCATTGTTGGTGGGTTCGCCTGCCTTCAATGCTTTCTCTCGCTTGTTAATCATAATCTTGAGTGAAGCTTTAATGTCTCTATCAATTTCCTTCATCCTCCTATTGATAGTAGTAGGTAGAAACCTACAAAAGTAAACATGACTAGCCTTGTCAGTATCATGATACGAAGGAAATGTTCCAATGTCAGGGAGATTTTCAGCACTTGATTAGTCAGCAACATACTAAAACTTTGCTATTTTAAGTTCCAATTGAGATGCTACATTTTCCCATCACAACTTTGGGTAAATGAATGGACTAGAGCACACTATTCACCATAAATATTTGTGGCTAGTTAGTTTTTCCTATTCATGTTGCAATATGCCACATTGCTGTGTCACAGCATTTGGTAAATTAGTGTTAGGGGTACACCACTGTTGGTGTACACCTTATAGCCACAATCACTTTAATACAAAACAGGTCTCACTTATTTTATAATTGTCATATTCTTTCTCATACATCTCGAGATCTCCACTCTTATCTCGGGCGCGTGTGCACACTCCTTGGCCTAAATAATCCGTGCTTCCCCCCCCCCTCTCTTTCTCTCTCGTTCTCTTCTCATTTTTCTTCCTTTCATTCGATACTCAAGTTTTTACAAAATACTACACAAACTTTTAAACAACGATACACAACCTTTTACATGTGTATAAACAACAAATACGTCAACCAATTTCGAAATTTGTTAACAACATACACAAACTCTTGAACATAAAAACACAAATATCAACACAAACTTATACAAAGAATTAAATTTCATTCAAAATTTTTGGGTCAATCATAACCATGAGTCATATCAATTATACACGAACTTTTTTTATTGGAATACGCAAACTTTTTTTAAGAGATTTACACAAACAAACAATGGTGCAATATATGCAAACTAACAAGCAATCAGTTTCTAAATTTACTAACAACATACACAAACTTTTGGACATAAAAACACTTAGCATAAAATTACATAAATCTTAAACTAACATTCAGAATTTTTTTATCACTCATAGGCACAAATATACATAGACTTTTATGAAGTATTACACAAACTTTTAT